>JAQQBG010000934.1:0-27356 GCA_032199755.1 Ambrosia artemisiifolia | reverse complement strand
AATCGCTCGTTTTCTGCTAAAAATAGAAAGTGGTGTGAAAATGGGTCCGTACTGCCGCCAACCAAACTGCCATTTTTTTTTTGGCAAAACGTGTTCCTAGGCCATAAAAACTGAGTCTGGAAGCTGCAGAATAGCGTAATTACTCACCAAATTGATGTGTGACTCGATTTAAAAATCGCTCGTTTTCTGCTAAAAATAGGAAGTGGTGTGAAAAAGGGTCCGTACTGCCGCCAACCAAACTGCGATTTTTTTGGCAAAACGTGTTCTTAGGCCATAAAAACTGAGTCTGGAAGCTGCAGAATAGCGTAATTACACACCAAATTGATGTGTGACTCGATTTAAAAATCGCTCGTTTTCTGCTAAAAATAGAAAGTGGTGTGAAAATGGGTCCGTACTGCCGCCAACCAAACTGCGATTTTTTTGGCAAAACGTGTTCCTAGGCCATAAAAACTGAGTCTGGAATCTGCAGAATAGCGTAATTACTCACCAAATTGATGTGTGACTCGATTTAAAAATCGCTCGTTTTCTGCTAAAAATAGAAAGTGGTGTGAAAATGGGTCCGTACTGCCGCCAACCAAACTGCGATTTTTTTGGCAAAACGTGTTCCTAGGACATAAAAACTGAGTCTGGAAGCTGCAGAATAGCGTAATTACTCACCAAATTGATGTGTGACTCGATTTAAAAATCGCTCGTTTTCTGCTAAAAATAGAAAGTGGTGTGAAAATGGGTCCGTACTGCCGCCAACCAAACTGCCATTTTTTTTTTGGCAAAACGTGTTCCTAGGCCATAAAAACTGAGTCTGGAAGCTGCAGAATAGCGTAATTACTCACCAAATTGATGTGTGACTCGATTTAAAAATCGCTCGTTTTCTGCTAAAAATAGAAAGTGGTGTGAAAAAGGGTCCGTACTGCCGCCAACCAAACTGCGATTTTTTTGGCAAAACGTGTTCTTAGGCCATAAAAACTGAGTCTGGAAGCTGCAGAATAGCGTAATTACACACCAAATTGATGTGTGACTCGATTTAAAAATCGCTCGTTTTCTGCTAAAAATAGAAAGTGGTGTGAAAATGGGTCCGTACTGCCGCCAACCAAACTGCGATTTTTTTGGCAAAACGTGTTCCTAGGCCATAAAAACTGAGTCTGGAATCTGCAGAATAGCGTAATTACTCACCAAATTGATGTGTGACTCGATTTAAAAATCGCTCGTTTTCTGCTAAAAATAGAAAGTGGTGTGAAAAAGGGTTCGTACTGTCGCTAACCAAACTGCGATTTTTTTGGAAAAACGTGTTGCTAGGCCATAAAAACTGAGTCTGGAAGCTGTAGAATAGCGTAATTACTCACCAAATTGATGTGTGACTCGATTTAAAAATCGCTCGTTTTCTGCTAAAAATAGAAAGTGGTGTGAAAATGGGTCCGTACTGCCGCCAACCAAACTGCCATTTTTTTGGCAAAACGTGTTCATAGGCCATAAAAACTGAGTCTGGAAGCTGCAGAATAGCGTAATTACTCACAAAATTGATGTGTGACTCGATTTAAAAATCGCTCGTTTTCTGCTAAAAATAGAAAGTGGTGTGAAAATGAGTCCGTACTGCCGCCAACCAAACTGCGATTTTTTTTGCAAAACGTGTTCTTAGGCCATAAAACTGAGTCTGGAAGCTGCAGAATAGCATAATTACACACCAAATTGATGTGTGACTCGATTTAAAAATCGCTCGTTTTCTGCTAAAAATAGAAAGTGGTGTGAAAATGGGTCCGTACAGCCGCCAACCAAACTGCGATTTTTTTGGCAAAACGTGTTCCTAAGCCATAAAAACTGAGTCTGGAAGCTGTAGAATATCGTAATTTGTTGGGACGAAGAGGATTGAAGAAACCACCTTTTGATAACCTTAGTCTTTTCCATATCTGCCTAAGTATAGAACTGCTGAAGAACAAATAGAAGAAGTACTGAAGAACAAACACAAAGTACTGAAGAGTAAATTCATCAGAAGTTCTGAAGTCTAACCAGACATTTCACTGAAGAACTACTGAAGACAAACTGCTCATCAGCAGTTTGTCACTCATCAGCACTTTCCATCAGAAGCTTCTAACCGACTGAAAGATCAGCAGTTTTACTATTATATTGTTTTGTTAAAGTCTTGATTTCAAGTTTCAATGTACAGACTGATGTAAGCTTATCTTAGCATAATATCTTTGATAAATATCTTAGATTACTTCAGACTTCAGTTTTGTACAATAGTCTATAAATAGATGAGTTTGTTCATCTATTTTACATATGTGATTTTGTGTAATATCTTTGAAATTATATTGAAATCCTTCAAGCTTTAAACTTATAATTTCCACTTCACATCTGAGAAACATAAACTGCTATTACTGCTTTATACTTAGATCATTTATTGTTTCTCATTTACTATTCAGTTAAGGGGGAGTAATAACTCCTCATCAAAGTGATCTTTTAGACCTTTGAACACTTAACCTTCCGCTGCTTAATAACTCTTATATAAATCTGATCAAACACATAAGTGTTCATAGAAACAGCCACTGATCCAACAATTGGTATCAGAGCTTCTGGTTAATCTGATCAAAATCAATCTAATAAATTGAGATTCAGACACAGGCTCAATATTGATATTCAATAAAAAGGATAAAAGGCTCACTTTTTAAATCCATCACTTTAAGAAAGTATTGACAAATCCAAACTTCTTAAAAATGGATCCCTACAATACTGGATCTGCCAACAAACCTCCTATGTTAGTCAGAAATGAATATAACATATGGTCTAAAAGGTTGGCACATACTATCTCTCAAACAAACACTGGATGTTGGAGGTCTGTAGTTTTTGGACCTCACAAACCAGTTGTTACTGATCCAGAGGGTAAGACTGAAAGACCAAAGGATCCAAAAGAATACACGGAGGAAGATTTCCTAAAGTTTGAGCTTGATGCAAAAGCTTTCTCCATGTTGGCTATGGCTCTCCCAAACGAAATTTATGCTGGCCTTTTACATTGTGAAAGTGCCAAAGAGCTGTGGGACTGCCTAAAAGAGCAGTTTGCAGGAACTGCTGAGGTGATAGCCAACATCAGAGAAATACTAGCTCAACAATATGAAACTTTTACTCACATAGAGGGTGAAACTTTAACTCAACAGTTTGAAAGATTTTCTTCACTCATATCTGAGTTAAAAATAAACAATCAGACCTATACAACTGAGTCTATGTTACATAGATTTTTAAGGTCTTTACCTTCAAAATGGGAAACTTACTCAATAGTCCTCAGAACCAGTTCTGATTTTAACACCTTGAACCTAACTAGGTTACATGGTAAATTATTAACTTTTGAAAGAGAAATCAATCAAAAGAAAAAGCTTCAAGAATCTGGTAAAACTGCTGATGACTATACTCCGGGTAGCACAGCCTTATTAGGACATGACTCACCATCCTGTTCTAATAATTTTGGTTCTTTTGACCACATTGACATAACAGCTGGGATCTCATCAGATGGATCTTTCCCAGCTTATGACAATGAGGAACTAAGTCAAACTGCTGACAACATGTGTTTCATCATGGATGATTTAAAATATTTTAGCAGTGATGACTTAGAAGAAATGGAAATATTGCACCAACTGGCCTTGTTAAGTTTAAAAACTAACAAATTTTACAAGAGGTCAGGAAGGAAATTTCCAGGACTAAACAATTCAACAAAAGTTGGTTTTGACAAATCTAAATTGAGATGTCATAAGTGTCAAAAGTTGGGACACTTTGCTAGAGAATGTAGAAGCTCTAGCTATAACCAACAAATGTCCCCTGGAAATCAATATAACCCCTCATACAATAGGAATAATGGAACTAATGGGAGTGCTCATTTTGTACAGGCACAAGCTCCAAATGTTCAATATGTGCCACAAGTACAATATGTACAGATGCCTGCTCAACAACAACAGCAGCTCATGCCTCCATTTCCAACTGCTCAACTTCCTGCACAAACTCAACAACCCCCTCAGCAACAAAGCTTATTTACCTCAGGGTATGTTGATTGGAGTAGTCTTCCTTATGACACGTCAGAATGCAGTCAGGATTCAGACAATAAGGTCTATGATGTCAACTGGGGAGAACCTGATAATGGCAGAAAGAATTTTGCCTTAATGGCCTTTGAAGGATACTCTTCAAATTCTGCTCTCACACAGGTATCACAACAATCTCTGTTAAAGCTTTGCACTAAATCTTGCAAAGAATCATTTGCTTTAATAAGAGAAACCAATGTGCATTTACAAGGCAAATCCAATGACATGGAAAGAAAATACACACAAATGAAGTGTGATTTGGAAAGAAAAGTCATGTTGAAAAACAAAGAAATTTCCAAACTAAATGATAAATCCATTGAAACAGAAGCACAAATTAAAACCATGATAGACAGCCTAGGAAAAGTCAGACAAGAGCTTGCTGACACCAAGGTTGATTGTGAAAAATGGGTTGAGTCTTGTAAAGGGTATCAAATGTTACTTAACAAACAAACTGCAGCCAATGTTAAATTTGGCATTGGATATACCCACACTGAATCACCAACAGATTTCACCCACAAAACTGATAATGATGGGAAGAAATTGATTCAAACTTCTGATATGGAGGAATGCACATCCTACCATCAGAACTTCCTTAAAAAGGGAAGTACTGCAGAAGTTAAAACTACTGACAATAAGCCATCAGCAGTTTCAACTACATCAGGAGTTGAGACCCTGAAAACTGCTGATGACCTATTTCAAAAATCAGATTTTGTCAGTAAATTGCCTTCTAGCTCTCTTGATCTATCTAAAAGGAAAGAGAAGGCAAAAGCATGTGAAATATGTGGTCTGTTTAACCACATAACTGAACTTTGCAAATTTAGAAAGGTAAATCAGTTAAATAAACAAAGACAACAACTGATTGTGGGAAAACAGATAAAACAAGATTTTCAAAATACCTTTTTTCCCAACAAACAACAATCAAACAAAACCCTTTCTAAGAAGAAGCCTTTATCTCAACAAAGGTCATCTTCTCAAAGTTCAATTTCAGAAGTTTCACCTAACTCATCAGCAGATTCACAAACTGCTGAAGTTAAAGATTTGATAAACCTGGTCAAACTTCTGATGACCAAAGTTGATGGTGGAAACCAAAAAGAACCCACCATTGTTCTTAATGACAAATCCATTGCCAAAAAGACATGGATTACTAAAAATGGTCCACAACAAGCTGCACCTGTTCTCAAGAGCAAACCCAAAGCCAAACTGGCTTGGGTTGCCAAAACTAACTAATTTGCTATCTTGTGCAGAGAGTCTCCAGAGGTTTGAATAGCATATGGTATGTGGACAGTGGAGGCTCAATGCACATGACTGGATGCAGATACCTGATAAACAATTTTATCAGTCAAAGAGAAGGATCTGTGTCCTTTGGGAACAATGCCAAGGGATATGTGCTAGGATATGGCAATGTATCCTCAGGCAAAATGCAGTTTGACAAGGTCAATCTGGTTGAAAACCTTGAGTACAACTTGCTGAGTGTCTCTCAAATGTGTGACAAAGGATATTCTTCCTTTTTCACAAAGACAGCATGCAAGATCATATCACCAGAAGGCCAGAAGTTGATAGAGAAGATCATTGAAGATCATACTTTGCTAATTGCCAAAAGATGTGGCAATGTCTATGCAGTGGACATTGAAAAAGACAAAGTATTGAACAAAACTGCCTGTTTCTTCTCAAAGGCATCAACTTCAGAAAATGATCTCTGGCATAGGAGACTTGGCCATGTGAACTTTAAAACCATCAATAAAGTCACAAAAATGGGCTTGGTCAGAGGTCTACCTTTGAAGGAATATCAGTGCAAAGAACACTGTGTTTCCTGTCTTAAAGGTAAACAGCATAAGTCCTCTTATAAGTCTATTGAAGAATCAAAAACAACTGTATGTCTTCAATTACTCCATATGGACTTATTTGGACCAGTCAAGATTATGAGCCTTGGTAAGAAGAAGTACTGCTTGGTCATCATTGATGACTACTCAAGATTCACATGGGTCTTCTTCTTATATTCCAAGGATGAGGCAGCTGAAATCATCAAGTTCTTTATTCTACAAGTAGAGAAGCAATACTCTCTATCTGTCAAAATCATCAGGAGTGACAATGGGACAGAGTTCAGGAACAAGACTCTGGATGAATTCTGTCTGTCTAAAGGGATTGTTAGACAGTTCAGCATTCCCAGAACTCCTGAACAAAATGGTGTAGTAGAAAGAAAGAACAGAACATTAATTGAAGCAGCCAGAACAATGTTAGCTGATTCAGGCCTACCTTTGTATTTTTGGGCTGAAGCAGTCAACACTGCATGCTATGTTCAGAATAGAGTTCTTATCAACAAGAGACATACCAAAACTGCCTATGAAATTCTTCATGGCATTAAGCCCCTTATCTCCTTCTTCAGGGCTTTTGGATGTCAATGTTTTATCCTCAACATCAAAGACTCTATCTCTAAGTTTGCTGCAAAAGTTGATACAGGTTATTTTCTTGGTTATTCTCCATTGAGAAAAGCTTACAAAGTATTCAATTCAAGAACCAGGATAGTAGAAGAAACACTGAATGTCAAGTTCAATGAATCAAAACACACTCTTATTCCAGCAAATCCTGCTGAATTATTTGATCTTGACAGTTTTCATTTCGGACCTGAAAAGACTGTTGAATCATCCAAACCTCCTCAAAATGGTTTTCAAGGATTTGAAGATGATAGTCCTGCACCATGGACTCCAAACACAGTCAGAAGATCAACTATTAAACCTTCAGAAGTTTCAATAGCTTCTACTTCAGGAACTACTGATGAACATTTTGAAACTCCTGATTCAGCTGAACCTAAAACTCCTGAAGTTCAAATAACAGCTGAACCAGATATTATCAATCTCAGTGGTTTATTTGAAGAAACTGTAGAGCCATCATCCAGTACAGGCTTACAACAACTGATTGAACACAAGGATCATCCATTGGAACAAATCATGGGTGATATTGCCTCAGGGGTACTTACAAGAAACCAGCTCTCCAACTTTTGCTTATTCTCAGCATTCATCTCTCAGTTGGAACCAAAGAAGTATCAAGAAGCCCTCAAAGACAACAATTGGGTGCAAGCAATGCAAGAAGAGTTGCTTCAATTCAAGAAACAACAGGTTTGGGAAATCTGTCCCTTACCTGACAACAAGCAACCAATTGGAACAAGATGGGTCTTCAGAAACAAATCAGATGAGGCTGGTATGATAATCAAGAACAAAGCAAGACTAGTGGTACAAGGTTATTCCCAAGAGGAAGGAATTGATTATGATGAAACCTTTGCACCAGTTGCAAGACTTGAAGCTATCAGGTTATTTTTAGCTTATGCAATTTCCAACAACATTAAAGTTTATCAAATGGATGTCAAAAGTGCATTTTTGTATGGAAAAATAAAAGAGGAAGTGTATGTCTGTCAACCTCCAGGGTTTGAGGATCCTTCTCATCCTGATTGGGTTTACAGACTTGACAAAGCTCTTTATGGGCTAAAACAGGCTCCAAGAGCCTGGTATGAAACACTCTCCAACTTTTTACTAAAGAATCACTTCTCAAGGGGATCCATTGATAAAACTCTTTTCATAAAACATGTTGGAAATCATGTCTTACTTGTTCAAATATATGTTGATGATATCATTTTTGGTTCAACAAACTCAAAACTGTGTGAAGAATTTAAGAAACTCATGCAATCAAAATTTGAAATGAGTACAATGGGAGAATTGCAGTACTTTTTGGGACTGCAAATCAAGCAACAATCAAATGGAACATTTATACATCAATCAAAATATGTTAAAGAATTATTGAACAAATTTTCTTTACAAGACTGTAAAACATGTTCCACTCCCATGACACCAATCACACAAATTGAACCAGATGATCAAGGGAAACACATTGATCAAACCATGTATAGATGTATGATAGGTTCTCTTTTATATCTAACTGCTTCTAGACCAGATATCATGTTTTCAACTTGTGTCTGTGCTAGATACCAATCTGCACCAAGAGAATCTCATCTAATTGCAGTCAAAAGAATCTTCAGATATCTGAAAGGAACTCCTACTTTGGGGATCTGGTATCCTGCTTCAAGCAATACCAAGTTAACTGCTTTTTCAGATAGTGACTATGCAGGCTGCAAAATGTCAAGAAAATCAACATCTGGTGGTTGTCAATTCTTAGGAAACTGTCTGGTGTCCTGGCAATCAAAGAAACAAACATCTGTGGCAACTTCAACAGCTGAAGCTGAATACATTGCTGCTGCAAGCTGTACTTCACAGATACAATGGCTCCAATATCAACTGCTTGATTATGGAATCAAAGAGACCAAGACCCCACTTTTTGTAGACAGCAAATCTGCCATTAGCATCATTCAAAATCCTGTTCAGTTTTCAAAAACTAAACATATTGAAATCAGGTATCATTTCATAAGAGATTGCTATGAAAAAGGCAAGATTGAGGTGAAGCATGTCACAACAGCCAATCAAATAGCTGACATTTTCACCAAACCCCTTGATTCAACAACTTTTCAGAGGTTAGTATCCATGCTTGGGATGTTAAACTTAGAAGAAAGTCTGTAAGTGTTTCACTTTTTAATTCTGCACATATTTTATTTTTCACTTACATACTTATCTGTCATAAACCTCTGAAGACCAAAAATTTGAGAAAAGAGAAAGTTCTGATGAACAAATTTGAAAACTACTGATAAACATCAAATTGGGATATTTTCAAAATGGATGTAACTACTGATAAAAATCAGAAGTTAGAAAAGTGCTTTAAGAGTCATCTGCATCAGCAGTTGAAACTACTGATGAGAAAACTAAAACCACTGATGAAGAAACCTTTCTTCTTCAGCAGTTTGACTAAAAGGGTAAAACAGACTTTTCACTCGTCAGAAGTTTGACCTAGTCGGTTAAAAACCTCTGATAAATACCCTGTTCCAACACTTATCCATTCAAAAAGCAAAATTCCCTCTTTCTCTCTCAAATTCAAAACAAAACCCCTTCTCTAACCTAAAAATCACTGTTCGATCAAAAATATCCATGGCTCTCGTGTTAAAACAGGGACACAACCAAAGAGGCTACTTTGTTAAAGATGAAGCCTGGTCCCAGTATGATGAGATACTTGATCTCATCATGAAATCCCAATATTATGATGCTTTCACCATTGATCCACCCATTCATGAAGAAACTCTTAATGAGTTCTGGGCAAATTCAGAAACGGTGAAGGTGAATAATGAAGTGATTTCCCTCAAATCTTCTATAAAAGGGAAACTGATGGCCATCTCACCAGAAACACTAAGCATCAGGCTTGGTTTGAAGGATTCTGAGGCACCTGAACAAATTCCAACCTCAGATATTCATCTGACCATGACAGAATGTGGCTATCAAGGTACTTTGGCACAAGCAACAGTTTACAAAAAATATTTTGACCCACAATATAAACTGTTATTTCATTATATTATTATGTGTCTTAGTCCTAAAACTGGGTCAATAGATCAGATGCCTTCAACCTTTCAACCTATTTTTCATTCCATCATAAATGAAACTTCTTTCAAGGCATCAAAACTATTTTTCAATGAACTGGTTTTACATCATCAAAATGATAAAAAGAGATTTTTGTTGTATCCAAGGTTTGTTATGCAGTGCATAATAAAAGAACTTGGTGAGGGAGTACTTGAGGGAAAAACAACAACTTTTAATCCTTTAACTGCTCAAGTATTCTCTAGGCACAACAAACCAGCACTTTTGCTTGAAGATGACCAAGGGGAAGAACAACCCATCCCCAAGGAACCCACATCTTCCAAACCCAAAAAGATAACTAAAAAGCCTAAACAACAAAAACCAAAAACAACCAAGTCACTGAAAAAGAAAGTTCAGGAACTGGAGAAACCTGAAACTACTGATGTGCAATCTGCACTTGAAAAGGAAGTGGCTGAAACATCCTCTCAGCACACTCCTTCTCCACCACCCAAAAGAAAACCTGTCACAGTTATATTTAAAAGAAAAAGATTTAAGAAACAAGTAACTGTTGACCCTGCCTTTGAAACTGCTGAAACCATTCCCACCCAAACTCCTGAACACCAACCCATCCAAACTACTGAACCTGAACCCTCACATACAACCATAGAAATTGCCCAACTTCTCTCAGGACTTAAAGGAACCCATTCACCACATGTCACTCCCCTTACAACACATCAAATTGGGGAGATGCCTTCAGAAGTTGACATGAATGTGGATCCCTTTAGCCCAACACAGAGAGATGAGGATGAACAAGGGTTTGTAAGCCCAAACTTACAAACTTTTGGTATTTTTGAGGCTGCTACTACTCACTTATCACCCAGTGGTGAACCTGAGGACAGTAGTAACATAGCTAAGACCTCAAATCTGGCAACTACTGATGAAGGCCTAAGGCCAGAAGTAGGAAAACCTCAGGACCAAGACAAAGAGGTTCATGAGACTACTGGTTTGGGTCCAGCTCATGATATAACTGATCCTGCCCTCTCTGAGGACACTATCAGGGATTCAGATGATTCCATTAAGTTGGTTGATGAATCAAAACTTCCACAAACTGAATTGACGGTTGATATTGAAGGTCCTGCATCTAAGGTCTCCAAGCTCAAGAAGCTGGTCACCAAAGATCAGGTTAAAGACCAGTTAGCCCAAAAATCCCCACAACTGGCATCTTCAGAGCAATCTGAAGATCACCCAAAACTCACCCCTTCACCAAAACAACCTACCCAATTCACTGGGCTCACAAGCATAGACTTGAACCAACTATGCAGCCCAGATGGTCCCCTGTATCAAGCACTCAAACAAATTATTACTGATCAACTCAAACCCTTCACAACTGCTTGGGAGTTAAAAGCTAACAATCAGTTTGGGTTGATCAACTCGAGACTTGCAGAGTTGAACAAGAAAATGGATGAAACTCAAGATCAACTTGCAAGGTTGTCTGCTGCAACATCTCATTCTATTCGGCTTCCAGAAGTGGATGAAGCCAAAAAGGGGGAGATGATTAAGGAACCAACAACAGATGCTACACAAAGACAAAATCCTGATCAAGAAGCTGATAGACCAACACAAAGACCAGGAAAAGAAGTAGCACCAGAGTTCAAGTTACCTAAGGCATCAGAGGTAACTGCTGATTACATTTCTCAAACTACTGAAGACAATCCTTCAGCAGTTGTGACCAAACCTACCACATCAGCAGTTCTACCTCCAAAACCATCATCAGAAGTTCCTAAGGCAACTGAAAAAGACCCTGCTCCCACTCCTTTGCCTACAACAACTTCCACAGCTGTTTTAAACCCTACTCCCATCAGGATGTCAAAAGAATTATTAGAGAAGAGTTTAAAAGAAGCTGCCAAGAAGGCAAAAGAAGACAGAGTATGGAACAGCCTAGAAACTAGAGAAGACTTGAACTATGATGAAAAACTGATCAAGTATCAAGAAAAACTTGATGAGCTTGAGGCTGAAGAGAGAGCACTTGAAGCTGCTGCTGAAGATGACAAAAGAGCACAGCTAATAAAATTCATTACAAAGAACTCCAAATCCAAACAAGTGGCCCTCAAGAAACTCTCAACACAAGAACTGACAAGAAGAGCTCAGATGCTATCTGACAGAATAGCAACTGAAAATGAGAGGAAAGCCAAAAGAGCCGAAGTGATTGAAGAATTAGTGGCTAATGACTATGGTTCAAAAGCCTCAATCAGCAAATGGAAAGAACAAACTCTCTATGAGGCTTACAAGAAACTCAAAGCAAAGAAAGCTGCTGAACCAGAAAAATTTGAAAGCCAAGAAGTCCAAACAACTTCTATTGTCAAAAGACCATCTGGTACATTAAGAAAGCCAGCCACTAAAAGAAAAGCAGATGGAGATCCCATTGTCAAGACTGACTTCAAGATGATTCTGTTAGAAGGAGATCAGTTGGTACATGGTGATTTTGATGTTGAAGAGAAACCCATCTTAACCCAATTCAGAGACAAGGCTACCTATGCTTATCAGTTACAACAATCCATTCAAGAAGAAACACATACAAGGGTTGTTACAGAGCATCACCTGCCCAATATGCCAATCCAAGGTGCTGCTGAATTACAAGGAAGTCAAGAGTCTCACCTGAGAGTCACTGAAATCGAAGACATTCCTCAATCAGGTCAACCTAAGGAAACAGGCTTGGTTTCCTATGCCTCTGACTTTGACAGGTCAAAGGTAAACATTGTGAAATGGTCATTTACTGAATCCAACTCAGTACTTGTGACCAGGAGAGACCGTTCAAGTAAGGTCTATAGAAACTCAAAGGAGTTGAGTGTTTTATCGTCCAAAGACCTTCTCACCATTCAACATTTAACACCTGAACTTGGTCCTCTCACTGAGCAACAAAGATGTACTCTTACCACCCGGATGACAGCAGAGATCTGGAGGATGTTAGAAGAGAGAAAAGGACAACAATAAAGGATAGATAAGGTTTTGGCTTCATCAATCCAGGGGGAGATTGTTGGGACGAAGAGGATTGAAGAAACCACCTTTTGATAACCTTAGTCTTTTCCATATCTGCCTAAGTATAGAACTGCTGAAGAACAAATAGAAGAAGTACTGAAGAACAAACACAAAGTACTGAAGAGTAAATTCATCAGAAGTTCTGAAGTCTAACCAGACATTTCACTGAAGAACTACTGAAGACAAACTGCTCATCAGCAGTTTGTCACTCATCAGCACTTTCCATCAGAAGCTTCTAACCGACTGAAAGATCAGCAGTTTTACTATTATATTGTTTTGTTAAAGTCTTGATTTCAAGTTTCAATGTACAGACTGATGTAAGCTTATCTTAGCATAATATCTTTGATAAATATCTTAGATTACTTCAGACTTCAGTTTTGTACAATAGTCTATAAATAGATGAGTTTGTTCATCTATTTTACATATGTGATTTTGTGTAATATCTTTGAAATTATATTGAAATCCTTCAAGCTTTAAACTTATAATTTCCACTTCACATCTGAGAAACATAAACTGCTATTACTGCTTTATACTTAGATCATTTATTGTTTCTCATTTACTATTCAGTTAAGGGGGAGTAATAACTCCTCATCAAAGTGATCTTTTAGACCTTTGAACACTTAACCTTCCGCTGCTTAATAACTCTTATATAAATCTGATCAAACACATAAGTGTTCATAGAAACAGCCACTGATCCAACATAATTACTCACCAAATTGATGTGTGACTCGATTTAAAAATCGCTCGTTTTCTGCTAAAAATAGAAAGTGGTGTGAAAATGGGTCCGTACTGCCGCCAACCAAACTGCGATTTTTTTGGCAAAACGTGTTCCTAGGCCATAAAAACTGAGTCTGGAAGCTGCAGAATAGCGTAATTACTCACCAAATTGATGTGTGACTCGATTTAAAAATCGCTCGTTTTCTGCTAAAAATAGAAAGTGGTGTGAAAAAGGGTCCGTACTGCCGCCAACCAAACTGCGATTTTTTTGGCAAAACGTGTTCCTAGGCCATAAAAACTGAGTCTGGAATCTGCAGAATAGCGTAATTACTCACCAAATTGATGTGTGACTCGATTTAAAAATCGCTCGTTTTCTGCTAAAAATAGAAAGTGGTGTGAAAATGGGTCCGTACTGCCGCCAACCAAACTGCCATTTTTTTTTTGGCAAAACGTGTTCCTAGGCCATAAAAACTGAGTCTGGAAGCTGCAGAATAGCGTAATTACTCACCAAATTGATGTGTGACTCGATTTAAAAATCGCTCGTTTTCTGCTAAAAATAGAAAGTGGTGTGAAAAAGGGTCCGTACTGCCGCCAACCAAACTGCGATTTTTTTTGGCAAAAACGTGTTCTTAGGCCATAAAAACTGAGTCTGGAAGCTGCAGAATAGCGTAATTACACACCAAATTGATGTGTGACTCGATTTAAAAATCGCTCGTTTTCTGCTAAAAATAGAAAGTGGTGTGAAAATGGGTCCGTACTGCCGCCAACCAAACTGCGATTTTTTTTGGCAAAACGTGTTCCTAGGCCATAAAAACTGAGTCTGGAATCTGCAGAATAGCGTAATTACTCACCAAATTGATGTGTGACTCGATTTAAAAATCGCTCGTTTTCTGCTAAAAATAGAAAGTGGTGTGAAAATGGGTCCGTACTGCCGCCAACCAAACTGCCATTTTTTTTGGCAAAACGTGTTCCTAGGCCATAAAAACTGAGTTTGGAAACTGCAGAATAGCATAATTACTCACAAAATTGATGTGTGAGTCGATTTAAAAATCGCTCGTTTTCTGCTAAAAATAGAAAGTGGTGTGAAAATGGGTTCGTACTGCCGCCAACCAAACTGCGATTTTTTTGGCAAAACGTGTTCCTAAGCCATAAAAACTGACTCTGGAAGCTGTAGAATAGCGTAATTACTCACCAAATTGATGTGTGACTCGATTTAAAAATCGCTCGTTTTCTGCTAACAATAGAAAGTGGTGTGAAAATGGGTCCGTACTGCCGCCAACCAAACTGCCATTTTTTTGGCAAAAACGTGTTCATAGGCCATAAAAACTGAGTCTGGAAGCTGCAGAATAGCGTAATTACTCACCAAATTGATGTGTGACTCGATTTAAAAATCGCTCGTTTTTCTGCTAAAAATAGAAAGTGGTGTGAAAATGGGTCCGTACTGCCGCCAACCAAACTGCGATTTTCTTGGCAAAACGTGTTTCTAGGCCATAAAAACTGAGTCTGGAAGCTGTAGAATAGCGTAATTACACACCAAATTGATGTGTGACTCGATTTAAAAATCGCTCGTTTTCTGCTAAAAATAGAAAGTGGTGTGAAAATGGGTCCGTACTGCCGCCAACCAAACTGCCATTTTTTTTTGGCAAAACGTGTTCCTAGGCCATAAAAACTGAGTCTGGAAACTGCAGAATAGCATAATTACTCACAAAATTGATGTGTGACTCGATTTAAAAATCGCTCGTTTTCTGCTAAAAATAGAAAGTGGTGTGAAAATGGGTTCGTACTGCCGCCAACCAAACTGCGATTTTTTTGGCAAAACGTGTTCCTAAGCCATAAAAACTGAGTCTGGAAGCTGTAGAATAGCGTAATTACTCACCAAATTGATGTGTGACTCGATTTAAAAATCGCTCGTTTTCTGCTAAAAATAGAAAGTGGTGTGAAAAAGGGTCCGTACTGCCGCCAACCAAACTGCGATTTTTTTGGCAAAACGTGTTGCTAGGCCATAAAAACTGAGTCTGGAATCTGCAGAATAGCGTAATTACTCACCAAATTGATGTGTGACTCGATTTAAAAATCGCTCGTTTTCTGCTAAAAATAGAAAGTGGTGTGAAAATGGGTCCGTACTGCCGCCAACCAAACTGCCATTTTTTTTTTTGGCAAAACGTGTTCCTAGGCCATAAAAACTGAGTCTGGAAGCTGCAGAATAGCGTAATTACTCACAAAATTGATGTGTGACTCGATTTAAAAATCGCTCGTTTTCTGCTAAAAATAGAAAGTGGTGTGAAAATGGGTCCGTACTGCCGCCAACCAAACTGCGATTTTTTTTGCAAAACGTGTTCTTAGGCCATAAAACTGAGTCTGGAAGCTGTAGAATAGCGTAATTACACACCAAATTGATGTGTGACTCGATTTAAAAATCGCTCGTTTTTTGCTAAAAATAGAAAGTGGTGTGAAAATGGGTCCGTACTGCCGCCAACCAAACTGCGATTTTTTTGGCAAAACGTGTTGCTAGGCCATAAAAACTGAGTCTGGAAGCTGTAGAATAGCGTAATTACTCACCAAATTGATGTGTGACTCGATTTAAAAATCGCTCGTTTTCTGCTAAAAATAGAAAGTGGTGTGAAAATGGGTCCGTACTGCCGCCAACCAAACTGCGATTTTTTTGGCAAAACGTGTTCCTAGGCCATAAAAACTGAGTCTGGAAGCTGTAGAATAGCGTAATTACACACCAAATTGATGTGTGACTCGATTTAAAAATCGCTCGTTTTCTGCTAAAAATAGAAAGTGGTGTGAAAATGGGTCCGTACTGCCGCCAACCAAACTGCGATTTTTTTGGCAAAACGTGTTCTTAGGCCATAAAAACTGAGTCTGGAAGCTGCAGAATAGCGTAATTACACACCAAATTGATGTGTGACTCGATTTAAAAATCGCTCGTTTTCTGCTAAAAATAGAAAGTGGTGTGAAAATGGGTCCGTACTGCCGCCAACCAAACTGCGATTTTTTTGCAAAACGTGTTCTTAGGCCATAAAACTGAGTCTGGAAGCTGCAGAATAGCGTAATTACACACCAAATTGATGTGTGACTCGATTTAAAAATCGCTCATTTTCTGCTAAAAATAGAAAGTGGTGTGAAAATGGGTCCGTACTGCCGCCAACCAAACTGCGATGTTTTTGGCAAAACGTGTTGCTAGGCCATAAAAACTGAGTCTGGAAGCTGTAGAATAGCGTAATTACTCACCAAATTGATGTGTGACTCGATTTAAAAATCGCTCGTTTTCTGCTAAAAATAGAAAGTGGTGTGAAAATGGGTCTGTACTGCCGCCAAACAAACTGCCATTTTTTTGGCAAAACGTGTTCATAGGCCATAAAAACTGAGTCTGGAAGCTGCAGAATAGCGTAATTACCCACTAAATTGATGTGTGACTCGATTTAAAATCGCTCGTTTTCTGCTAAAAATAGAAAGTGGGGTGAAAATGGGTCCGTACTGCCGCCAACCAAACTGCCATTTTTTTTTGGCAAAACGTGTTCCTAGGCCATAAAAACTGAGTCTGGAAGCTGCAGAATATCGTAATTACTCACCAAATTGATGTGTGACTCGATTTAAAAATCGCTCGTTTTCTGCTAACAATAGAAAGTGGTGTGAAAATGGGTCCGTACTGCCGCCAACCAAACTACCATTTTTTTGGCAAAACGTGTTCATAGGCCATAAAAACTGAGTCTGGAAGCTGCAGAATAGCGTAATTACTCACCAAATTGATGTGTGACTCGATTTAAAAATCGCTCGTTTTCTGCTAAAAATAGAAAGTGGTGTGAAAATGGGTCCGTACTGCCGCCAACCAAACTGCGATTTTTTTGGCAAAACGTGTTTCTAGGCCATAAAAACTGAGTCTGGAAGCTGTAGAATAGCGTAATTACACACCAAATTGATGTGTGACTCGATTTAAAAATCGCTCGTTTTCTGCTAAAAATAGAAAGTGGTGTGAAAATGGGTCCGTACTGCCGCCAACCAAACTGCGATGTTTTTGGCAAAACGTGTTGCTAGGCCATAAAAACTGAGTCTGGAAGCTGTAGAATAGCGTAATTACTCACCAAATTGATGTGTGACTCGATTTAAAAATCGCTCGTTTTCTGCTAAAAATAGAAAGTGGTGTGAAAATGGGTCCGTACTGGCCGCCAACCAAACTGCCATTTTTTTGGCAAAACGTGTTCATAGGCCATAAAAACTGAGTCTGGAAGCTGCAGAATAGCGTAATTACCCACTAAATTGATGTGTGACTCGATTTAAAAATCGCTCGTTTTCTGCTAAAAATAGAAAGTGGTGTGAAAAAGGGTCCGTACTGCCGCCAACCAAACTGCGATTTTTTTGGCAAAACGTGGTTTTAGGCCATAAAAACTGAGTCTGGAAGCTGCAGAATAGCGTAATTACACACCAAATTGATGTGTGACTCGATTTAAAAATCGCTCGTTTTCTGCTAAAAATAGAAAGTGGTGTGAAAATGGGTCCGTACTGCCGCCAACCAAACTGCGATTTTTTTGGCAAAACGTGTTCCTAAGCCATAAAAACTGAGTCTGGAAGCTGTAGAATAGCGTAATTACTCACCAAATTGATGTGTGACTCGATTTAAAAATCGCTCGTTTTCTGCTAAAAATAGAAAGTGGGGTGAAAATGGGTCCGTACTGCCGCCAACCAAACTGCCATTTTTTTTTGGCAAAACGTGTTCCTAGGCCATAAAAACTGAGTCTGGAAGCTGCAGAATAGCGTAATTACTCACCAAATTGATGTGTGACTCGATTTAAAAATCGCTCGTTTTCTGCTAAAAATAGAAAGTGGGGTGAAAATGGGTCCGTACTGCCGCCAACCAAACTGCCATTTTTTTTTGGCAAAACGTGTTCCTAGGCCATAAAAACTGAGTCTGGAAGCTGCAGAATAGCGTAATTACTCACCAAATTGATGTGTGACTCGATTTAAAAATCGCTCGTTTTCTGCTAACAATAGAAAGTGGTGTGAAAATGGGTCCGTACTGCCGCCAACCAAACTGCCATTTTTTTGGCAAAACGTGTTCATAGGCCATAAAAACTGAGTCTGGAAGCTGCAGAATAGCGTAATTACTCACCAAATTGATGTGTGACTCGATTTAAAAATCGCTCGTTTTCTGCTAAAAATAGAAAGTGGTGTGAAAATGGGTCCGTACTGCCGCCAACCAAACTGCGATTTTTTTTGGCAAAACGTGTTTCTAGGCCATAAAAACTGAGTCTGGAAGCTGTAGAATAGCGTAATTACTCACCAAATTGATGTGTGACTCGATTTAAAAATCGCTCGTTTTCTGCTAAAAATAGAACGTGGTGTGAAAATGGGTCTGTACTGCCGCCAAACAAACTGCCATTTTTTTGGCAAAACGTGTTCATAGGCCATAAAAACTGAGTCTGGAAGCTGCAGAATAGCGTAATTACCCACTAAATTGATGTGTGACTCGATTTAAAATCGCTCGTTTTCTGCTAAAAATAGAAAGTGGGGTGAAAATGGGTCCGTACTCGCCGCCAACCAAACTGCCATTTTTTTTTGGCAAAACGTGTTCCTAGGCCATAAAAACTGAGTCTGGAAGCTGCAGAATATCGTAATTACTCACCAAATTGATGTGTGAACTCGATTTAAAAATCGCTCGTTTTCTGCTAACAATAGAAAGTGGTGTGAAAATGGGTCCGTACTGCCGCCAACCAAACTACCCATTTTTTTGGCAAAACGTGTTCATAGGCCATAAAAACTGAGTCTGGAAGCTGCAGAATAGCGTAATTACTCACCAAATTGATGTGTGACTCGATTTAAAAATCGCTCGTTTTCTGCTAAAAATAGAAAGTGGTGTGAAAATGGGTCCGTACTGCCGCCAACCCAAACTGCGATTTTTTTGGCAAAACGTGTTTCTAGGCCATAAAAACTGAGTCTGGAAGCTGTAGAATAGCGTAATTACACACCAAATTGATGTGTGACTCGATTTAAAAATCGCTCGTTTTTCTGCTAAAAATAGAAAGTGGTGTGAAAATGGGTCCGTACTGCCGCCAACCAAACTGCGATGTTTTTGGCAAAACGTGTTGCTAGGCCATAAAAACTGAGTCTGGAAGCTGTAGAATAGGCGTAAATTACTCACCAAATTGATGTGTGACTCGATTTAAAAATCGCTCGTTTTCTGCTAAAAATAGAAGTGGTGTGAAAATGGGGTCCGTACTGCCGCCAACCAAACTGCCATTTTTTTGGCAAAACGTGTTCATAGGCCATAAAAACTGAGTCTGGAAGCTGCAGAATAGCGTAATTACCCACTAAATTGATGTGTGACTCGATTTAAAAATCGCTCGTTTTCTGCTAAAAATAGAAAGTGGTGTGAAAAAGGGTCCGTACTGCCGCCAACCAAACTGCGATATTTTTTGGCAAAACGTGGGTTTTAGGCCATAAAAACTGAGTCTGGAAGCTGCAGAATAGCGTAATTACACACCAAATTGATGTGTGACTCGATTTAAAAATCGCTCGTTTTCTGCTAAAAATAGAAAGTGGTGTGAAAATGGGTCCGTACTGCCCGCCAACCAAACTGCGATTTTTTTGGCAAAACGTGTTCCTAAGCCATAAAAACTGAGTCTGGAAGCTGTAGAATTAGCGTAATTACTCACCAAATTGATGTGTGACTCGATTTAAAAATCGCTCGTTTTCTGCTAAAAATAGAAAGTGGGGTGAAAATGGGTCCGTACTGCCGCCAACCAAACTGCCATTTTTTTTTTGGCAAAACGTGTTCCTAGGCCATAAAAAACTGAGTCTGGAAGCTGCAGAATAGCGTAATTACTCACCAAATTGATGTGTGACTCGATTTAAAAATCGCTCGTTTTCTGCTAAAAATAGAAAGTGGGGTGAAAATGGGTCCGTACTGCCGCCAACCAAACTGCCATTTTTTTTTGGCAAAACGTGTTCCTAGGCCATAAAAACTGAGTCTGGAAGCTGCAGAATAGCGTAATTACTCACCAAATTGATGTGTGACTCGATTTAAAAATCGCTCGTTTTCTGCTAACAATAGAAAGTGGTGTGAAAATGGGTCCGTACTGCCGCCAACCAAACTGCCATTTTTTTGGCAAAAACGTGTTCATAGGCCATAAAAACTGAGTCTGGAAGCTGCAGAATAGCGTAATTACACACCAAATTGATGTGTGACTCGATTAAAAATCGCTCGTTTTCTGCTAAAAATAGAAAGTGTGTGAAAATGGGTCCGTACTTGCCGCCAACCAAACTGCGATTTTTTTGGCAAAACGTGTTTCTAGGCCATAAAAACTGAGTCTGGAAGCTGTAGAATAGCGTAATTACACACCAAATTGATGTGTGACTCGATTTAAAAATCGCTCCGTTTTCTGCTAAAAATAGAAAGTGGTGTGAAAATGGGTCCCGTACTGCCGCCAACCAAACTGCGATGTTTTTGGCAAAACGTGTTGCTAGGCCATAAAAACTGAGTCTGGGAAGCTGTAGAATAGCGTAATTACTCACCAAATTGATGTGTGACTCGATTTAAAAATCGCTCGTTTTCTGCTAAAAATAAGAAAGTGGTGTGAAAATGGGTCCGTACTGCCGCCAACCAAACTGCCATTTTTTTGGCAAAACGTGTTCATAGGCCATAAAAACTGAGTCTGGAAGCTGCAGAATAGCGTAATTACCCACTAAATTGATGTGTGACTCGATTTAAAAATCGCTCGTTTTCTGCTAAAAATAGAAAGTGTGTGAAAAAGGGTCCGTACTGCCGCCACCCAAACTGCGATTTTTTTTGGCAAAACGTGGTTTTAGGCCATAAAAACTGAGTCTGGAAGCTGCAGAATAGCGTAATTACACACCAAATTGATGTGTGACTCGATTTAAAAATCGCTCGTTTTCTGCTAAAATAGAAAGTGGTGTGAAAATGGGTCCGTACTGCCGCCAACCAAACTGCGATTTTTTTGGCAAAACGTGTTCCTAAGCCATAAAACTGAGTCTGGAAGCTGTAGAATAGCGTAATTACTCACCAAATTGATGTGTGACTCGATTTAAAAATCGCTTCGTTTTCTGCTAAAAATAGAAAGTGGGGTGAAAATGGGTCCGTACTGCCGCCAACCAAACTGCCATTTTTTTTTGGCAAAACGTGTTCCTAGGCCATAAAAACTGAGTCTGGAAGCTGCAGAATAGCGTAATTACTCACCAAATTGATGTGTGACTCGATTTAAAAATCGCTCGTTTTCTGCTAAAAATAGAAAGTGGGGTGAAAATGGGTCCGTACTGCCGCCAACCAAACTGCCATTTTTTTTTTGCAAAACGTGTTCCTAGGCCATAAAAACTGAGTCTGGAAGCTGCAGAATAGCGTAATTACTCACCAAATTGATGTGTGACTCGATTTAAAAATCGCCTCGTTTTCTGCTAACAATAGAAAAGTGGTGTGAAAATGGGTCCGTACTGCCGCCAACCAAACTGCCATTTTTTTGGCAAAACGTGTTCATCAGGCCATAAAAACTGAGTCTGGAAGCTGCAGAATAGCGTAATTACACACCAAATTGATGTGTGACTCGATTTAAAAATCGCTCGTTTTCTGCTAAAAATAGAAAGTGGTGTGAAAATTGGTCCGTACTGCCGCCAACCAAACTGCGATTTTTTTGGCAAAACGTGTTCCTAAGCCATAAAAACTGAGTCTGGAAGCTGTAGAATAGCGTAATTACTCACCAAATTGATGTGTGACTCGATTTAAAAAAATCGCTCGTTTTCTGCTAAAAATAGAAAGTGGGGTGAAAATGGGTCCGTACTGCCGCCAACCAAACTGCCATTTTTTTTTGGCAAAACGGTGTTCCTAGGCCATAAAAACTGAGTCTGGAGGCTGCAAAATAGCGAAATTACTCACCAAATTGATGTGTGACTCGATTTAAAAATCGCTCGTTTTCTGCTAAAAATAGAAAGTGGGGTGAAAATGGGTCCGTACTCGCCGCCAACCAAACTGCCATTTTTTTTTGGCAAAACGTGTTCCTAGGCCATAAAAACTGAGTCTGGAAGCTGCAGAATAGCGTAATTACTCACCAAATTGATGTGTGACTCGATTTAAAAATCGCTCGTTTTCTGCTAACAATAGAAAGTGGTGTGAAAATGGGTCCGTACTGCCGCCAACCAAACTGCCATTTTTTTGGCAAAACGTGTTCATAGGCCATAAAAACTGAGTCTGGAAGCTGCAGAATAGCGTAATTACTCACCCAAATTGATGTGTGACTCGATTTAAAAATCGCTCGTTTTCTGCTAAAAATAGAAAGTGGTGTGAAAATGGGTCCGTACTGCCGCCAACCAAACTGCGATTTTTTTGGCAAAACGTGTTTCTAGGCCATAAAAACTGAGTCTGGAAGCTGTAGAATAGCGTAATTACACACCAAATTGATGTGTGACTCGATTTAAAAATCGCTCGTTTTCTGCTAAAAATAGAAAGTGGTGTGAAAATGGGTCCGTACTGCCGCCAACCAAACTGCGATTTTTTTGGCAAAACGTGTTGCTAGGGCCCATAAAAACTGAGTCTGGAGGCTGTAGAATAGCGTAATTACTCACCAAATTGATGTGTGACTCGATTTAAAAATCGCTCGTTTTCTGCTAAAAATAGAAAGTGGTGTGAAAATGGGTCCGTACTGCCGCCAACCAAACTGCGATTTTTTTGGCAAAACGTGTTGCTATGGCCATAAAAACTGAGTCTGGAGGCTGTAGAATAGCGTAATTACTCACCAAATTGATGTGTGACTCGATTTAAAAATCGCTCGTTTTCTGCTAAAAATAGAAAGTGGTGTGAAAATGGGTCCGTACCGCCGCCAACCAAACTGCGATTTTTTTGCAAAACGTGTTCTTAGGCCATAAAACTGAGTCTGGAAGCTGCAGAATAGCGTAATTACACACCAAATTGATGTGTGACTCGATTTAAAAAATCGCTCATTTTCTGCTAAAAATAGAAAGTGGTGTGAAAATGGGTCCGTACTGCCGCCAACCAAACTGCGATGTTTTTGGCAAAACGTGTTGCTAGGCCATAAAAACTGAGTCTGGAAGCTGTAGAATAGCGTAATTACTCACCAAATTGATGTGTAACTCGATTTAAAAATCGCTCGTTTTCTGCTAAAAATAGAAAGTGGTGTGAAAATGGTCCGTACTGCCGCCAACCAAACTGCCATTTTTTTGGCAAAACGTGTTCATAGGCCATAAAAACTGAGTCTGGAAGCTGCAGAATAGCGTAATTACCCACTAAATTGATGTGTGACTCGATTTAAAAAATCGCCTCGTTTTCTGCTAAAAAATAGAAAGTGGTGTGAAAAAGGGTCCGTACTGCCGCCCAACCAAACTGCGATTTTTTTGGCACAAACGTGGTTTTAGGCCATAAAAACTGAGTCTGGAAGCTGCAGAATAGCGTAATTACACACCAAATTGATGTGTGACTCGATTTAAAAATCGCTCGTTTTCTGCTAAAAATAGAAAGTGGTGTGAAAATGGGTCCGTACTGCCGCCAACCAAACTGCGATTTTTTTTGGCAAAACGTGTTCCTAAGCCATAAAACTGAGTCTGGAAGCTGTAGAATAGCGTAATTACTCACCAAATTGATGTGTGACTCGATTTAAAAAACTCGCTCGTTTTCTGCTAAAAATAGAAAGTGGTGTGAAAATGGGTCCGTACCGCCGCCAACCAAACTGCCATTTTTTTTTGGCAAAACGTGTTCCTAGGCCATAAAAAACTGAGTCTGGAAGCTGCAGAATAGCGTAATTACTCACCAAATTGATGTGTGACTCGATTTAAAAATCGCTCGTTTTCTGCTAACAATAGAAAGTGATGTGAAAATGGGTCCGTAACTGCCGCCAACCAAACTGCCATTTTTTTGGCAAAACGTGTTCATAGGACATAAAAACTGAGTCTGAAGCTGCAGAATTAGCGTAATTACTCACCAAATTGAGTGTGACTCGATTTAAAAATCGCTTCGTTTTCTGCTAAAAATAGAAAGTGGTGTGAAAATGGTGTCCGTACTGCCGCCAACCAAACTGCGATTTTTTTGGCAAAACGTGTTTCTAGGCCATAAAAACTGAGTCTGGAAGCTGTAGAATAGTGTAATTACACACCAAATTGATGTGTGACTCGATTAAAAATCGCTCGTTTTCTGCTAAAAATACAACCAAACTGCGATTTTTTTGGCAAAACGTGTTGCTAGGCCATAAAAACTGAGTCTGGAAGCTGTAGAATAGCGTAATTACTCACCAAATTGATGTGTGACTCGATTTAAAAATCGCTCGTTTTCTGCTAAAAATAGAAAGTGGTGTGAAAATGGGTCCGTACTGCCGCCCAACCAAACTGCGATTTTTTTGGCAAAACGTGTTCCTAGGCCATAAAAACTGAGTCTGGAAGCTGTAGAATAGCGTAATTACACACCAAATTGATGTGTGACTCGATTTAAAAATCGCTCGTTTTTTGCTAAAAATAGAAAGTGGTGTGAAAATGGGTCCGTACTGCCGCCAACCAAACTGCGATTTTTTTGGCAAAACGTGTTGCTAGGCCATAAAAACTGAGTCTGGAAGCTGTAGAATAGCGTAATTACTCACCAAATTGATGTGTGACTCGATTTAAAAATCGCTCGTTTTATGCTAAAAATAGAAAGTGGTGTGAAAATGGGTCCGTACTGCCGCCAACCAAACTGCGATTTTTTTGGCAAAACGTGTTCTTAGGCCATAAAAACTGAGTCTGGAAGCTGCAGAATAGCGTAATTACACACCAAATTGATGTGTGACTCCATTTAAAAATCGCTCGTTTTCTGCTAAAAATAGAAAGTGGTGTGAAAATGGGTCCGTACTGCCGCCAACCAAACTGCGATTTTTTTGGCAAAACGTGTTGCTAGGCCATAAAAACTGAGTCTGGAAGCTGTAGAATAGCGTAATTACTCACCAAATTGATGTGTGACTCGATTTAAAAATCGCTCGTTTTCTGCTAAAAATAGAAAGTGGTGTGAAAATGGGTCCGTACTGCCGCCAACCAAACTGCGATTTTTTTGGCAAAACGTGTTCCTAGGCCATAAAAACTGAGTCTGGAAGCTGTAGAATAGCGTAATTACACACCAAATTGATGTGTGACTCGATTTAAAAATCGCTCGTTTTCTGCTAAAAATAGAAAGTGGTGTGAAAATGGGTCCGTACTGCCGCCAACCAAACTGCGATTTTTTTGGCAAAAACGTGTTCCTAAGCCATAAAAACTGAGTCTGGAAGCTGTAGAATAGCGTAATTACTCACCAAATTGATGTGTGACTCGATTTAAAAATCGCTCGTTTTCTGCTAAAAATAGAAAGTGGTGTGAAAATGGGTCCGTACTGCCGCCAACCAAACTGCCATTTTTTTTTTGGCAAAACGTGTTCCTAGGCCATAAAAACTGAGTCTGGAAGCTGCAGAATAGCGTAATTACTCACCAAATTGATGTGTGACTCGATTTAAAAATCGCTCGTTTTATGCTAAAAATAGAAAGTGGTGTGAAAATGGGTCCGTACTGCCGCCAACCAAACTGCGATTTTTTTGGCAAAACGTGTTCTTAGGCCATAAAAACTGAGTCTGGAAGCTGCAGAATAGCGTAATTACTCACAAAATTGATGTGTGACTCGATTTAAAAATCGCTCGTTTTCTGCTAAAAATAGAAAGTGGTGTGAAAATGGGTCCGTACTGCCGCCAACCAAACTGCGATTTTTTTGCAAAACGTGTTCTTAGGCCATAAAACTGAGTCTGTAAGCTGCAGAATAGCGTAATTACACACCAAATTGATGTGTGACTCGATTTAAAAATCGCTCGTTTTTTGCTAAAAATAGAAAGTGGTGTGAAAATGGGTCCGTACTGCCGCCAACCAAACTGCGATTTTTTTGGCAAAACGTGTTGCTAGGCCATAAAAACTGAGTCTGGAAGCTGTAGAATAGCGTAATTACTCACCAAATTGATGTGTGACTCGATTTAAAAATCGCTCGTTTTATGCTAAAAATAGAAAGTGGTGTGAAAATGGGTCCGTACTGCCGCCAACCAAACTGCGATTTTTTTGGCAAAACGTGTTCTTAGGCCATAAAAACTGAGTCTGGAAGCTGCAGAATAGCGTAATTACACACCAAATTGATGTGTGACTCGATTTAAAAATCGCTCGTTTTCTGCTAAAAATAGAAAGTGGTGTGAAAAAGGGTCCGTACTGCCGCCCAACCAAACTGCGATTTTTTTGGCAAAACGTGTTCTTAGGCCATAAAAACTGAGTCTGGAAGCTGCAGAATAGCGTAATTACACACCAAATTGATGTGTGACTCGATTTAAAAATCGCTCGTTTTCTGCTAAAAATAGAAAGTGGTGTGAAAATGGGTCCGTACTGCCGCCAACCAAACTGCGATTTTTTTGGCAAAACGTGTTCCTAAGCCATAAAAAACTGAGTCTGGAAGCTGTAGAATAGCGTAATTACTCACCAAATTGATGTGTGACTCGATTTAAAAATCGCTCGTTTTCTGCTAAAAATAGAAAGTGGTGTGAAAATGGGTCCGTACTGCCGCCAACCAAACTGCCATTTTTTTTTGGCAAAACGTGTTCCTAGGCCATAAAAACTGAGTCCTGGAAGCTGCAGAATAGCGTAATTACTCACCAAATTGATGTGTGACTCGATTTAAAAATCGCTCGTTTTATGCTAAAAATAGAAAGTGGTGTGAAAATGGGTCCGTACTGCCGCCAACCAAACTGCGATTTTTTTGGCAAAACGTGTTCTTAGGCCATAAAAACTGAGTCTGGAAGCTGCAGAATAGCGTAATTACTCACAAAATTGATGTGTGACTCGATTTAAAAATCGCTCGTTTTCTGCTAAAAATAGAAAGTGGTGTGAAAATGGGTCCGTACTGCCGCCAACCAAACTGCGATTTTTTTGCAAAACGTGTTCTTAGGCCATAAAACTGAGTCTGTAAGCTGCAGAATAGCGTAATTACACACCAAATTGATGTGTGACTCGATTTAAAAATCGCTCGTTTTTTGCTAAAAATAGAAAGTGGTGTGAAAATGGGTCCGTACTGCCGCCAACCAAACTGCGATTTTTTTGGCAAAACGTGTTGCTAGGCCAT
>JAQQBG010000061.1:70000-72500 GCA_032199755.1 Ambrosia artemisiifolia | reverse complement strand
CGATGCACTGTGAACAAGCATAGTGCCTTGCCTAAGCCCCACTTTGTTCCAGGATGTTGCCATACAACCATGCCTTGTCCCTTGCCAAGCCCCACATCGTTGCCTAAGGAACTGACCACGATGCCTTTGATTGACACACCATGGGTCCTTTCAGGATTGGTAAGCGACCAGGCAACAAGAGGCTGGCAAAGTAAATTCTGACCACGATGCACTGTGAACAAGCATAGTGTCCCTTGCCCAAGCCCCACCTCGTTGCCTAAGAAACTGACCATGATGCCTTTGAATGACACACCATGTGTCCTTTCAGTGTTGGTGAGCGACCAGGAAACAAGAGGCTGGCCTAGTAAACTAACCACGATGCACTGTGAGCAAGCATAGTGTGCCTTTGCCTAAGCCACACGTTGTTCCAGGATGTTGCCAGGAAACCATGCCTTGTCCCTTGCCCAAGCCCCACATCGTTGCCTAAGGAACTGACCACGATGCCTTAGACTGACACACCCTTGGGTCCTTTCAAGGTCGGTGAGCGACCACGCAATAAGAGGCTGGCCTAGTAAACTAACCACGATGCCTTTGCCTAAGTCCCCACATTGTTCCAGGATGTTGCCCGAGTACAACGGGCTCGAATACGATCGAAAGGGCCAACGGGCCCGAACACAACCCGTTAAACTATTTTACCCGAAAACATGATACGATGACACTAATCAACTCTAACCATGCCCGCGAGCAAGCACGCAAAGTTTCGTGGCGATTAGGCGTCGTTCGGTGGTGTTTCGGAGAACACCGGGCGTTGGATGGATGACCGGCCCGCGGGCCCACGGACCCGAAAGCAAAGTATTTTTACGGGACCCTTTTATTTCGTTATTTCGAAGGCTCACACAAAGTTTCATGGCGATCCTAGATCGTTTGATATGGTTTAGGGCCAATCACATAGTCCGGCGCACCGTCAATGGCCCGGTCAACGGGCTGACCCGATCAAGGCGGACCGTGACACCAAACGTCTCTGGTTAGCCCCTAGAACACCCACGTAAAGTTTCGTGGCGATCCGACGTCGTTTGATTGGTTTACGATGATTACATAACGAATAAAGGTCCGGGGCCGACCGAGCCCGGCCCACGGGCCCACGGGACCCGAACCCAGAATTTTCCGGTTCCGAACATCTTAAAACATTGCCCCGAGGCACCACGCAAAATTTCGTGCCAATCCGACGTCGTTTGATGGGTTTTTGATAGGGTCTCAAAAAATTATCATTCCTCAAAAAATTAATGTCTATTCCTGAAACTTAACTTTTTGTGCAATATGTATATATAGGGGAGGGGTGTGTGTTGGGAAGGGCTTGCCTGGGTGAGGCTTGGCAGCGCCCAAGGAGGCCTTGTTGGCCGAGAAACAAGGCTGCCAAGGCCTTGTACACAAGCTAAATTTCCCCAAGCAAGCCACGAACTCGAGAACCAAGTGCCCCTCCTGCCCACGTTGCCTAGGAATGTTGCCCAACGACTTGGTTTCTCGCACAACGACTCGTGTACATAGGCCCAACGAGCAGCAAACCTCGAAAATTATCAATCCTCGAAAATTTAATGTCTGTTCCTGTCACAATGCTTTTTGTGAAATATGTATATATAAGGGAGACATGGGGCTTGAGCAACCCCAGTGCCCGACTAAGGCTAGTGAGGGCATACGAGATGAGAGGTTTCAAGCCTATTGTAGCACGAGGTGTGTCTCCCCAAGCCATGTTGCCTAGAAATCTAGCCTCGTGCCTTGTAAATGCCCCACATCATGCCTAGTTGTAAGCACGTTTGCTAGTGAATTGATGGATGCTTGGCAAAGACGCCCCACATTGTGCACCATGTTGCCTAGTAGACAAGCCATGTTGCCTTGAATTATGCTTGTTTCCCACACGACGACTAGAACGATGGCTTGACGATGGCCTACAATGGGCATGCCTTCAAAAAATTATCATTCCTCAAAAAATTAATGTCTGTTCCTGTCACTTTACTTTTTGTGCAGAATGTATATATAGGGGGGTAAGGTGTCTTGGCCAAGCTAGTGCGGCCCCTCTCTTGAACTAGCACTAGCAGACCATCTTGTTGGCAGGATCAAAGCATGTGAAAACATTGTGGGTGATAAAGTGTGTTGGCACGCCCAAGCCTTGACCTGATACACCACAAGATGGACCGCCATGATGGGTATGAGATGAGAATCCTCATGTCGTCTCCATCATGGCATTCAGCCATGGGTTATCATTGCCTTCGGGCAATGGTGCCCATGGCTGGCCGCTTCGAGGACGTCATGGGATATCGTTGCCTTCGGGCATCGGTGCCCATGACCGCCATGATGGGTATGAGATGAGAATTCTCATGTTCTACCCATCATGGCAATCAGCCATGGGTTAACATTGCCTTCGGGCAGTGGTGCCCATGGCTGGCCGCCATGATGGGTATGAGATGAGAATCCTCATGTCGTACCCATCATGGCATTCAGCCATGGGTTATCATCGCCTTCGGGC
>JAQQBG010000933.1:0-27387 GCA_032199755.1 Ambrosia artemisiifolia | reverse complement strand
CTACTCTGCAGCTTCCAGACTTAGTTTTTATGGCCTAAGAACACGTTTTGGCAAAAAAAAATCAAATTTTGCTTTTCGGAGGTGCGGGCCCATTTTCACACCACTTTCCATTTTTAGCAGAAAACGTGCGATTTTTAAATCGATTCACGCCTCAATTTGGTGAGTAATTACGCTACTCTGCAGCTTCCAGACTCAGTTTTTATGGCCTAAGAACACGTTTTGGCAAAAAAAAAAATCAAATTTTGGTTTTCGGAGGTGCGGGCCCATTTTCACACCACTTTCCATTTTTAGCAGAAAACGTGCGATTTTTAAATCGATTCACGCGTTAATTTGGTGAGTAATTACGCTACTCTGCAGCTTCCAGACTCAGTTTTTATGGCCTAAGAACACGTTTTGGCAAAAAAAATCAAATTTTGGTTTTCGGAGGTGCGGGCCCATTTTCACACCACTTTCCATTTTTAGCAGAAAACGTGCGATTTTTAAATCGATTCACGCGTTAATTTGGTGAGTAATTACGCTACTCTGCAGCTTCCAGACTCAGTTTTTATGGCCTAAGAACACGTTTTGGCAAAAAAAAATCAAATTTTGGTTTTCGGAGGTGCGGGCCCATTTTCACACCACTTTCCATTTTTAGCAGAAACGTGCGATTTTTAAATCGATTCACGCCTCAATTTGGTGAGTAATTACGCTACTCTGCAGCTTCCAGACTTAGTTTTTATGGCCTAAGAACACGTTTTGGCAAAAAAAAATCAAATTTTGCTTTTCGGAGGTGCGGGCCCATTTTCACACCACTTTCCATTTTTAGCAGAAAACGTGCGATTTTTAAATCGATTCACGCCTCAATTTGGTGAGTAATTACGCTACTCTGCAGCTTCCAGACTCAGTTTTTATGGCCTAAGAACACGTTTTGGCAAAAAAAAAAAATCAAATTTTGGTTTTCGGAGGTGCGGGCCCATTTTCACACCACTTTCCATTTTTAGCAGAAAACGTGCGATTTTTAAATCGATTCACGCGTTAATTTGGTGAGTAATTACGCTACTCTGCAGCTTCCAGACTCAGTTTTTATGGCCTAAGAACACGTTTTGGCAAAAAAAATCAAATTTTGGTTTTCGGAGGTGCGGGCCCATTTTCACACCACTTTCCATTTTTAGCAGAAAACGTGCGATTTTTAAATCGATTCACGCGTTAATTTGGTGAGTAATTACGCTACTCTGCAGCTTCCAGACTCAGTTTTTATGGCCTAAGAACACGTTTTGGCAAAAAAAAATCAAATTTTGGTTTTCGGAGGTGCGGGCCCATTTTCACACCACTTTCCATTTTTAGCAGAAACGTGCGATTTTTAAATCGATTCACGCCTCAATTTGGTGAGTAATTACGCTACTCTGCAGCTTCCAGACTTAGTTTTTATGGCCTAAGAACACGTTTTGGCAAAAAAAATCGAATTTTGGTTTTCGGAGGTGCGTGCCCATTTTCACACCACTTTCCATTTTTAGGAGAAAACGTGCGATTTTTAAATCGATTCACGCGTCAATTTGGTGAGTAATTACGCTACTCTGCAGCTTCCAGACTCAGTTTTCATGGCCTAAAAACACGTTTTGGAAAAAAAAAATCGAATTTTGGTTTTCGGAGGTACGGGCCCATTTTCACACCACTTTCCATTTGTAGCAGAATACGTGCGATTTTTAAATCGATTCACGCCTCAATTTGGTGAGTAATTACGCTACTCTGCAGCTTCCAGACTCAGTTTTCATGGCCTAAGAACACGTTTTGGCAAAAAAAATCGAATTTTGGTTTTCGGAGGTACGGGCCCATTTTCACACCACTTTCCATTTTTAGCAGAAGACGTGCGATTTTAAATCGATTCACGCGTCAATTTGGTGAGTAATTACGCTACTCTGCAGCTTCCAGACTCAGTTTTCATGGCCTAAGAACACGATTTGGCAAAAAAAAATCGAATTTTGGTTTTCGGAGGTACGGGCCCATTTTCACACCACTTTCCATTTTTAGCAGAAAACGTGCGATTTTTAAATCGATTCACGCCTCAATTTGGTGACTAATTACGCTACTCTGCAGCTTCCAGACTCACTTTTTATGGCCTAAGAACACGTTTTGGCAAAAAAAATCAAATTTTGCTTTTCGGAGGTACGGGCCCATTTTCACATCACTTTCCATTTTTAGCAGAAAACGTGCGATTTTTAAATCGATTCACGCGTCAATTTGGTGAGTAATTACGCTACTCTGCAGCTTCCAGACTCACTTTTTATGGCCTAAGAACACGTTTTAGCAAATAAAAAATCAAATTTTGGTTTTCGGAGGTACGGGCCCATTTTCACACCACTTTCCATTTATAGCAAAAAACGTGCGATTTTTAAATCGATTCACGCCTCAATTTGGTGACTAATTACGCTACTCTGCAGCTTCCAGACTCAGTTTTTATGGCCTAAGAACACGTTTTGGCAAAAAAAAAATCGAATTTTGGTTTTCGGAGGTACGGGCCCATTTTCACACCACTTTCCATTTTTAGCAGAAAACGTGCGATTTTTAAATCGATTCACGCGTCAATTTGGTGAGTAATTACGCTACTCTGCAGCTTCCAGACTCAGTTTTCATGGCCTAAGAACACGTTTTGGCAAAAAAAATCGAATTTTGGTTTTCGTTGGTGCGGGCCCATTTTCACACCACTTTTCATTTTTAGCAGAACACGTGCGATTTTTAAATCGATTCACGCGTCAATTTGTTGAGTAATTACGCTACTCTGCAGCTTCCAGACTAAGTTTATATGGCCTAAGAACACGTTTTGGCAAAAAAAAATCGAATTTTGATTTTCGGAGGTACGGGCCCATTTTCACACCACTTTCCATTTTTAGCAGAAAACTTGCGATTTTTAAAACGATTCACGCCTAAATTTGGTGAGTAATTACGCTACTCTGCAGCTTCCAGAGTCAGTTTTCATGGCCTAAGAACACGTTTTTGCAAAAAAAAATCAAATTTTGGTTTTCGGAGGTACGGGCCCATTTTCACACCACTTTCCATTTGTAGCAGAAAACGTGCGATTTTTAAATCGATTCACGCCTCAATTTGGTGAGTAATTACGCTACTCTGCAGCTTCCAGACTCAGTTTTTATGGACTAAGAACACGTTTTGGCAAAAAAAATCGAATTTTGGTTTTCGGAGGTACGGGCCCATTTCACACCACTTTCCATTTTTAGTAGAAAACGTGTGATTTTTAAATCGATTCACGCCTCAATTTGGTGACTAATTACGCTACTCTGCAGCTTCCAGACTCACTTTTTATGGCCTAAGAACACGTTTTGGCAAAAAAAATCAAATTTTGCTTTTCGGAGGTACGGGCCCATTTTCACATCACTTTCCAGTTTTAGCAGAAAACGTGCGATTTTTAAATCGATTCACGCGTCAATTTTGTGAGTAATTACGCTACTCTGCAGCTTCCAGACTTAGTTTTTATGGCCTAAGAACACGTTTTGGCAAAAAAAATCAAATTTTGGTTATCGGAGGTATGGGCCCATTTTCACACCACTTTCCATTTTTAGGAGAAAACGTGCGATTTTTAAATCGATTCACGCCTCAATTTGGTGACTAATTACGCTACTCTGCAGCATCCAGACTCAGTTTTTATGGCCTAAGAACACGTTTTGGCAAAAAAAAATCGAATTTTGGTTTTCGGAGGTGCGTGCCCATTTTCACACCACTTTCCATTTTTAGGAGAAAACGTGCGATTTTTAAATCGATTCACGCGTCAATTTGGTGAGTAATTACGCTACTCTGCAGCTTCCAGACTCAGTTTTCATGGCCTAAAAACACGTTTGGAAAAAAAAAATCGAATTTTGGTTTTCGGAGGTACGGGCCCATTTTCACACCACTTTCCATTTGTAGCAGAATACGTGCGATTTTTAAATCGATTCACGCCTCAATTTGGTGAGTAATTACGCTACTCTGCAGCTTCCAGACTCAGTTTTCATGGCCTAAGAACACGTTTTGGCAAAAAAATCGAATTTTGGTTTTCGGAGGTACGGGCCCATTTTCACACCACTTTCCATTTTTAGCAGAAGACGTGCGATTTTTAAATCGATTCACGCGTCAATTTGGTGAGTAATTACGCTACTCTGCAGCTTCCAGACTCAGTTTTCATGGCCTAAGAACACGATTTGGCAAAAAAAAAATCGAATTTTGGTTTTCGGAGGTACGGGCCCATTTTCACACCACTTTCCATTTTTAGCAGAAAACGTGCGATTTTTAAATCGATTCACGCCTCAATTTGGTGACTAATTACGCTACTCTGCAGCTTCCAGACTCACTTTTTATGGCCTAAGAACACGTTTTGGCAAAAAAAATCAAATTTTGCTTTTCGGAGGTACGGGCCCATTTTCACATCACTTTCCATTTTTAGCAGAAAACGTGCGATTTTTAAATCGATTCACGCCTCAATTTGGTGACTAATTACGCTACTCTGCAGCATCCAGACTCAGTTTTTATGGCCTAAGAACACGTTTTGGCAAAAAAAATCGAATTTTGGTTTTCGGAGGTGCGTGCCCATTTTCACACCACTTTCCATTTTTAGGAGAAAACGTGCGATTTTTAAATCGATTCACGCGTCAATTTGGTGAGTAATTACGCTACTCTGCAGCTTCCAGACTCAGTTTTCATGGCCTAAGAACACGATTTGGCAAAAAAAAAATCGAATTTTGGTTTTCGGAGGTACGGGCCCATTTTCACACCACTTTCCATTTTTAGCAGAAAACGTGCGATTTTTAAATCGATTCACGCCTCAATTTGGTGACTAATTACGCTACTCTGCAGCTTCCAGACTCACTTTTTATGGCCTAAGAACACGTTTTGGCAAAAAAAATCAAATTTTGCTTTTCGGAGGTACGGGCCCATTTTCACATCACTTTCCATTTTTAGCAGAAAACGTGCGATTTTTAAATCGATTCACGCGTCAATTTGGTGAGTAATTACGCTACTCTGCAGCTTCCAGACTCAGTTTTCATGGCCTAAGAACACGATTTGGCAAAAAAAAAATCGAATTTTGGTTTTCGGAGGTACGGGCCCATTTTCACACCACTTTCCATTTTTAGCAGAAAACGTGCGATTTTTAAATCGATTCACGCCTCAATTTGGTGACTAATTACGCTACTCTGCAGCTTCCAGACTCACTTTTTATGGCCTAAGAACACGTTTTGGCAAAAAAAATCAAATTTTGCTTTTCGGAGGTACGGGCCCATTTTCACATCACTTTCCATTTTTAGCAGAAAACGTGCGATTTTTAAATCGATTCACGCGTCAATTTGGTGAGTAATTACGCTACTCTGCAGCTTCCAGACTTAGTTTTTATGGCCTAAGAACACGTTTTGGCAAATAAAAAATCAAATTTTGGTTTTCGGAGGTACCCGGCCCATTTTCACACCACTTTCCATTTATAGCAAAAAACGTGCGATTTTTAAATCGATTCACGCCTCAATTTGGTGACTAATTACGCTACTCTGCAGCTTCCAGACTCAGTTTTTATGGCCTAAGAACACGTTTTGGCAAAAAAAAAATCGAATTTTGGTTTTCGGAGGTACGGGCCCATTTTCACACCACTTTCCATTTTTAGCAGAAAACGTGCGATTTTTAAATCGATTCACGCGTCAATTTGGTGAGTAATTACGCTACTCTGCAGCTTCCAGACTCAGTTTTCATGGCCTAAGAACACGTTTTGGCAAAAAAAATCGAATTTTGGTTTTCGTTGGTGCGGGCCCATTTTCACACCACTTTTCATTTTTAGCAGAACACGTGCGATTTTTAAATCGATTCACGCGTCAATTTGTTGAGTAATTACGCTACTCTGCAGCTTCCAGACTAAGTTTATATGGCCTAAGAACACGTTTTGGCAAAAAAAATCGAATTTTGATTTTCGGAGGTACGGGCCCATTTTCACACCACTTTCCATTTTTAGCAGAAAACTTGCGATTTTTAAAACGATTCACGCCTAAATTTGGTGAGTAATTACGCTACTCTGCAGCTTCCAGAGTCAGTTTTCATGGCCTAAGAACACGTTTTTGCAAAAAAAATCAAATTTTGGTTTTCGGAGGTACGGGCCCATTTTCACACCACTTTCCATTTGTAGCAGAAAACGTGCGATTTTTAAATCGATTCACGCCTCAATTTGGTGAGTAATTACGCTACTCTGCAGCTTCCAGACTCAGTTTTTATGGACTAAGAACACGTTTTGGCAAAAAAATCGAATTTTGGTTTTCGGAGGTACGGGCCCATTTTCACACCACTTTCCATTTTTAGCAGAAAACGTGTGATTTTTAAATCGATTCACGCCTCAATTTGGTGACTAATTACGCTACTCTGCAGCTTCCAGACTCAATTTTTATGGCCTAAGAACACGTTTTGGCAAAAAAAATCAAATTTTGCTTTTCGGAGGTACGGGCCCATTTTCACATCACTTTCCAGTTTTAGCAGAAAACGTGCGATTTTTAAATCGATTCACGCGTCAATTTTGTGAGTAATTACGCTACTCTGCAGCTTCCAGACTTAGTTTTTATGGCCTAAGAACACGTTTTGGCAAAAAAAATCAAATTTTGGTTATCGGAGGTATGGGCCCATTTTCACACCACTTTCCATTTTTAGGAGAAAACGTGCGATTTTTAAATCGATTCACGCCTCAATTTGGTGACTAATTACGCTACTCTGCAGCATCCAGACTCAGTTTTTATGGCCTAAGAACACGTTTTGGCAAAAAAAATCGAATTTTGGTTTTCGGAGGTGCGTGCCCATTTTCACACCACTTTCCATTTTTAGGAGAAAACGTGCGATTTTTAAATCGATTCACGCGTCAATTTGGTGAGTAATTACGCTACTCTGCAGCTTCCAGACTCAGTTTTCATGGCCTAAAAACACGTTTTGGAAAAAAAAATCGAATTTTGGTTTTCGGAGGTACGGGCCCATTTTCACACCACTTTCCATTTGTAGCAGAATACGTGCGATTTTTAAATCGATTCACGCCTCAATTTGGTGAGTAATTACGCTACTCTGCAGCTTCCAGACTCAGTTTTCATGGCCTAAGAACACGTTTTGGCAAAAAAAATCGAATTTTGGTTTTCGGAGGTACGGGCCCATTTTCACACCACTTTCCATTTTTAGCAGAAGACGTGCGATTTTTAAATCGATTCACGCGTCAATTTGGTGAGTAATTACGCTACTCTGCAGCTTCCAGACTCAGTTTTCATGGCCTAAGAACACGATTTGGCAAAAAAAAAATCGAATTTTGGTTTTCGGAGGTACGGGCCCATTTTCACACCACTTTCCATTTTTAGCAGAAAACGTGCGATTTTTAAATCGATTCACGCCTCAATTTGGTGACTAATTACGCTACTCTGCAGCTTCCAGACTCACTTTTTATGGCCTAAGAACACGTTTTGGCAAAAAAAATCAAATTTTGCTTTTCGGAGGTACGAGCCCATTTTCACATCACTTTCCATTTTTAGCAGAAAACGTGCGATTTTTAAATCGATTCACGCGTCAATTTGGTGAGTAATTACGCTACTCTGCAGCTTCCAGACTTAGTTTTTATGGCCTAAGAACACGTTTTGGCAAATAAAAAATCAAATTTTGGTTTTCGGAGGTACGGGCCCATTTTCACACCACTTTCCATTTATAGCAAAAAACGTGCGATTTTTAAATCGATTCACGCCTCAATTTGGTGACTAATTACGCTACTCTGCAGCTTCCAGACTCAGTTTTTATGGCCTAAGAACACGTTTTGGCAAAAAAAAATCGAATTTTGGTTTTCGGAGGTACGGGCCCATTTTCACACCACTTTCCATTTTTAGCAGAAAACGTGCGATTTTTAAATCGATTCACGCGTCAATTTGGTGAGTAATTACGCTACTCTGCAGCTTCCAGACTCAGTTTTCATGGCCTAAGAACACGTTTTGGCAAAAAAAATCGAATTTTGGTTTTCGTTGGTGCGGGCCCATTTTCACACCACTTTCATTTTTAGCAGAACACGTGCGATTTTTAAATCGATTCACGCGTCAATTTGTTGAGTAATTACGCTACTCTGCAGCTTCCAGACTAAGTTTATATGGCCTAAGAACACGTTTTGGCAAAAAAAATCGAATTTTGATTTTCGGAGGTACGGGCCCATTTTCACACCACTTTCCATTTGTAGCAGAAAACGTGCGATTTTTAAATCGATTCACGCCTCAATTTGGTGAGTAATTACGCTACTCTGCAGCTTCCAGACTCGGTTTTTATGGCCTAAGAACACGTTTTGGCAAAAAAAATCGAATTTTGGTTTTCGGAGGTACGGGCCCATTTTCACACCACTTTCCATTTGTAGCAGAAAACGTGCGATTTTTAAATCGATTCACGCCTCAATTTGGTGAGTAATTACGCTACTCTGCAGCTTCCAGACTCAGTTTTTATGGACTAAGAACACGTTTTGGCAAAAAAAAATCGAATTTTGGTTTTCGGAGGTACGGGCCCATTTTCACACCACTTTCCATTTTTAGCAGAAAACGTGCGATTTTTAAATCGATTCACGCGTCAATTTGGTGAGTAATTACGCTACTCTGCAGCTTCCTGACTCAGTTTTCATGGCCTAAGAACACGTTTTGGCAAAAAAAAATCAAATTTTGGTTTTCAGAGGTGCAGGCCCATTTTCACACCACTTTTCATTTTTAGCAGAAAACGTGCGATTTTTAAATCGATTCACACGTCAATTTGGTGAGTAATTACGCTACTCTGCAGCTTCCAGACTTAGTTTTTATGGCCTAAGAACACGTTTTGGCAAAAAAAATCAAATTTTGGTTTTCGGAGGTGCGGGCCCAATTTCACACCACTTTCCATTTTAGCAGAAAACGTGCGATTTTTAAATCGATTCACGCGTCAATTTCGTGAGTAATTACGCTACTCTGCAGGTTCCAGACTCAGTTTTCATGGCCTAAGAACACGTTTTGGCAAAAAAAATCAAATTTTTGTTTTCGGAGGTGCGGGCCCATTTTCACACCACTTTCCATTTTTAGCAGAAAACGTGCGATTTTTAAATCGATTCACGCGTCAATTAGTGAGTAATTACGCTACTCTGCAGCCTCCAGACTCAGTTTTCATGGCCTAAGAACACGTTTTGGCAAAAAAAATCGAATTTTGGTTTTCGTTGGTGCGGGCCCATTTTCACACCACTTTTCATTTTTAGCAGAACACGTGCGATTTTTAAATCGATTCACGCGTCAATTTGTTGAGTAATTACGCTACTCTGCAGCTTCCAGACTCAGTTTTCATGGCCTAAGAACACGTTTTGGCAAAAAAAAATCGAATTTTGGTTTTCGGAGGTGCGGGCCCATTTTCACACCACTTTCCATTTTTAGCAGAAAACGTGCGATTTTTAAATCGATTCACGCCTCAATTTGGTGAGTAATTACGCTACTCTGCAGCTTCCAGACTCAGTTTTCATGGCCTAAGAACACGTTTTGGCAAAAAAAATCAAATTTTGGTTTTCGGAGGTGCGGGCCCATTTTCACACCACTTTCCATTTTTAGCCGAAAACGTGCGATTTTTAAATCGATTCACGCGTCAATTTGGTGAGTAATTACGCTACTCTGCAGCTTCCAGACTTAGTTTTTATGGCCTAAGAACACGTTTTGGCAAAAAAAAATCAAATTTTGCTTTTCGGAGGTGCGGGCCCATTTTCACACCACTTTCCATTTTTAGCAGAAAACGTGCGATTTTTAAATCGATTCACGCCTCAATTTGGTGAGTAATTACGCTACTCTGCAGCTTCCAGACTCAGTTTTTATGGCCTAAGAACACGTTTTGGCAAAAAAAAATCAAATTTTGGTTTTCGGAGGTGCGGGCCCATTTTCACACCACTTTCCATTTTTAGCAGAAAACGTGCGATTTTTAAATCGATTCACGCGTTAATTTGGTGAGTAATTACGCTACTCTGCAGCTTCCAGACTCAGTTTTTATGGCCTAAGAACACGTTTTGGCAAAAAAAATCAAATTTTGGTTTTCGGAGGTGCGGGCCCATTTTCACACCACTTTCCATTTTTAGCAGAAAACGTGCGATTTTTAAATCGATTCACGCGTTAATTTGGTGAGTAATTACGCTACTCTGCAGCTTCCAGACTCAGTTTTTATGGCCTAAGAACACGTTTTGGCAAAAAAAAATCAAATTTTGGTTTTCGGAGGTGCGGGCCCATTTTCACACCACTTTCCATTTTTAGCAGAAACGTGCGATTTTTAAATCGATTCACGCCTCAATTTGGTGAGTAATTACGCTACTCTGCAGCTTCCAGACTTAGTTTTTATGGCCTAAGAACACGTTTTGGCAAAAAAAATCGAATTTTGGTTTTCGGAGGTGCGTGCCCATTTTCACACCACTTTCCATTTTTAGGAGAAAACGTGCGATTTTTAAATCGATTCACGCGTCAATTTGGTGAGTAATTACGCTACTCTGCAGCTTCCAGACTCAGTTTTCATGGCCTAAAAACACGTTTTGGAAAAAAAAACATCGAATTTTGGTTTTCGGAGGTACGGGCCCATTTTCACACCACTTTCCATTTGTAGCAGAATACGTGCGATTTTTAAATCGATTCACGCCTCAATTTGGTGAGTAATTACGCTACTCTGCAGCTTCCAGACTCAGTTTTCATGGCCTAAGAACACGTTTTGGCAAAAAAAATCGAATTTTGGTTTTCGGAGGTACGGGCCCATTTTCACACCACTTTCCATTTTTAGCAGAAGACGTGCGATTTTTAAATCGATTCACGCGTCAATTTGGTGAGTAATTACGCTACTCTGCAGCTTCCAGACTCAGTTTTCATGGCCTAAGAACACGATTTGGCAAAAAAAAAATCGAATTTTGGTTTTCGGAGGTACGGGCCCATTTTCACACCACTTTCCATTTTTAGCAGAAAACGTGCGATTTTTAAATCGATTCACGCCTCAATTTGGTGACTAATTACGCTACTCTGCAGCTTCCAGACTCACTTTTTATGGCCTAAGAACACGTTTTGGCAAAAAAAATCAAATTTTGCTTTTCGGAGGTACGGGCCCATTTTCACATCACTTTCCATTTTTAGCAGAAAACGTGCGATTTTTAAATCGATTCACGCGTCAATTTGGTGAGTAATTACGCTACTCTGCAGCTTCCAGACTTAGTTTTTATGGCCTAAGAACACGTTTTGGCAAATAAAAAATCAAATTTTGGTTTTCGGAGGTACGGGCCCATTTTCACACCACTTTCCATTTATAGCAAAAAACGTGCGATTTTTAAATCGATTCACGCCTCAATTTGGTGACTAATTACGCTACTCTGCAGCTTCCAGACTCAGTTTTTATGGCCTAAGAACACGTTTTGGCAAAAAAAAAATCGAATTTTGGTTTTCGGAGGTACGGGCCCATTTTCACACCACTTTCCATTTTTAGCAGAAAACGTGCGATTTTTAAATCGATTCACGCGTCAATTTGGTGAGTAATTACGCTACTCTGCAGCTTCCAGACTCAGTTTTCATGGCCTAAGAACACGTTTTGGCAAAAAAAATCGAATTTTGGTTTTCGTTGGTGCGGGCCCATTTTCACACCACTTTTCATTTTTAGCAGAACACGTGCGATTTTTAAATCGATTCACGCGTCAATTTGTTGAGTAATTACGCTACTCTGCAGCTTCCAGACTAAGTTTATATGGCCTAAGAACACGTTTTGGCAAAAAAAATCGAATTTTGATTTTCGGAGGTACGGGCCCATTTTCACACCACTTTCCATTTTTAGCAGAAAACTTGCGATTTTTAAAACGATTCACGCCTAAATTTGGTGAGTAATTACGCTACTCTGCAGCTTCCAGAGTCAGTTTTCATGGCCTAAGAACACGTTTTTGCAAAAAAAATCAAATTTTGGTTTTCGGAGGTACGGGCCCATTTTCACACCACTTTCCATTTGTAGCAGAAAACGTGCGATTTTTAAATCGATTCACGCCTCAATTTGGTGAGTAATTACGCTACTCTGCAGCTTCCAGACTCAGTTTTCATGGCCTAAGAACACGTTTTTGCAAAAAAAAATCGAATTCTGGTTTTCGGAGGTACGGGCCCATTTTCACACCATTTTCCATTTTTAGCAGAAAACGTGCGATTTTTAAATCGATTCACCCCTCAATTTGGTGAGTAATTACGCTACTCTGCAGCTTCCAGACTCAGTTTTTATGCCCTAAGAACACGTTTTGGCAAAAAAAAATCAAATTTTGGTTTTCGGAGGTGCGGGCCCATTTTCACACCACTTTCCATTTTTAGTAGAAAACGTGCGATTTTTAAATCGATTCACGCGTCAATTTGGTGAGTAATTACGCTACTCTGCAGCTTCCAGACTCAGTTTTTATGGCCTAAGAACACGTTTTGGCAAAAAAAATCGAATTTTGGTTTTCGGAGGTGCGGGCCCATTTTCACACCACCTTCCATTTTTAGCAGAAAACGTGCGATTTTTAAATCGATTCACGCCTCAATTTGGTGAGTAATTACGCTACTCTGCAGCTTCCAGACTCAGTTTTTATGGCCTAAGAACACGTTTTGGCAAAAAAAAAATCGAATTTTGGTTTTCGGAGGTGCGGGCCCATTTTCACACCACTTTCCATTTTTAGGAGAAAACGTGCGATTTTTAAATCGATTCACGCGTCAATTTGGTGAGTAATTACGCTACTCTGCAGCTTCCAGACTCAGTTTTCATGGCCTAAGAACACGTTTTGGCAAAAAAAAAATCAAATTTTGGTTTTCGGAGGTGCGGGCCCATTTTCACACCACTTTCCATTTTTAGCCGAAAACGTGCGATTTTTAAATCGATTCACGCGTCAATTTGGTGAGTAATTACGCTACTCTGCAGCTTCCAGACTTAGTTTTTATGGCCTAAGAACACGTTTTGGCAAAAAAAAATCAAATTTTGCTTTTCGGAGGTGCGGGCCCATTTTCACACCACTTTCCATTTTTAGCAAAAAACGTGCGATTTTTAAATCGATTCACGCCTCAATTTGGTGAGTAATTACGCTACTCTGCAGCTTCCAGACTCAGTTTTTATGGCCTAAGAACACGTTTTGGCAAAAAAAAAATCAAATTTTGGTTTTCGGAGGTGCGGGCCCATTTTCACACCACTTTCCATTTTTAGCAGAAAACGTGCGATTTTTAAATCGATTCACGCCTCAATTTGGTGAGTAATTACGCTACTCTGCAGCTTCCAGACTCAGTTTTCATGGCCTAAGAACACGTTTTGGCAAAAAAAAAAATCAAATTTTGGTTTTCGGAGGTGCGGGCCCATTTTCACACCACTTTCCATTTTTAGCCGAAAACGTGCGATTTTTAAATCGATTCACGCGTCAATTTGGTGAGTAATTACGCTACTCTGCAGCTTCCAGACTTAGTTTTTATGGCCTAAGAACAAGTTTTGGCAAAAAAAAATCAAATTTTGCTTTTCGGAGGTGCGGGCCCATTTTCACACCACTTTCCATTTTTAGCAGAAAACGTGCGATTTTTAAATCGATTCACGCCTCAATTTGGTGAGTAATTACGCTACTCTGCAGCTTCCAGACTCAGTTTTTATGGCCTAAGAACACGTTTTGGCAAAAAAAAATCAAATTTTGGTTTTCGGAGGTGCGGGCCCATTTTCACAACCACTTTCCATTTTTAGCAGAAAACGTGCGATTTTTAAATCGATTCACGCGTTAATTTGGTGAGTAATTACGCTACTCTGCAGCTTCCAGACTCAGTTTTTATGGCCTAAGAACACGTTTTGGCAAAAAAAATCAAATTTTGGTTTTCGGAGGTGCGGGCCCATTTTCACACCACTTTCCATTTTTAGCAGAAAACGTGCGATTTTTAAATCGATTCACGCCTCAATTTGGTGAGTAATTACGCTACTCTGCAGCTTCCAGACTTAGTTTTTATGGCCTAAGAACACGTTTTGGCAAAAAAAAATCGAATTTTGGTTTTCGGAGGTGCGGGCCCATTTTCACACCACATTCCATTTTTAGCAGAAAACGTGCGATTTTTAAATCGATTCACGTGTCAATTTGGTGAGAAATTACGCTACTCTGCAGCTTCCAGACTCAGTTTTTATGGCCTAAGAACACGTTTTGGCAAAAAAAAATCGAATTTTAGTTTTCGGAGGTGCGGGCCCATTTTCACACCACTTTCCATTTCTAGCAGAAAACGTGCGATTTTTAAATCGATTCACGCGTCAATTTGGTGAGTAATTACGCTACTCTGCAGCTTCCAGACTCAGTTTTATGGCCTAAGAACACGTTTTGGCAAAAAAAAATCGAATTCTGGTTTTCGGAGGTACGGGCCCATTTTCACACCATTTTCCATTTTTAGCAGAAAACGTGCGATTTTTAAATCGATTCACGCCTCAATTTGGTGAGTAATTACGCTACTCTGCAGCTTCCAGACTCAGTTTTTATGCCCTAAGAACACGTTTTGGCAAAAAAAATCAAATTTTGGTTTTCGGAGGTGCGGGCCCATTTTCACACCACTTTCCATTTTTAGTAGAAAACGTGCGATTTTTAAATCGATTCACGCGTCAATTTGGTGAGTAATTACGCTACTCTGCAGCTTCCAGACTTAGTTTTTATGGCCTAAGAACACGTTTTGGCAAAAAAAATCGAATTTTGGTTTTCGGAGGTGCGGGCCCATTTTCACACCACATTCCATTTTTAGCAGAAAACGTGCGATTTTTAAATCGATTCACGTGTCAATTTGGTGAGAAATTACGCTACTCTGCAGCTTCCAGACTCAGTTTTCATGGCCTAAGAACACGTTTTGGCAAAAAAAAAAATCGAATTTTGGTTTTCGGAGGTGCGGGCCCATTTTCACACCACTTTCCATTTTTAGCAGAAAACGTGCGATTTTTAAATCGATTCACGCGTCAATTTGGTGAGTAATTACGCTACTCTGCAGCTTCCAGACTCAGTTTTTATGGCCTAAGAACACGTTTTGGCAAAAAAAATCGAATTTTGGTTTTCGGAGGTGCGGGCCCATTTTCACACCACTTTCCATTTTTAGGAGAAAACGTGCGATTTTTAAATCGATTCACGCGTCAATTTGGTGAGTAATTACGCTACTCTGCAGCTTCCAAACTCAGTTTTCATGGCCTAAAAACACGTTTTGGCAAAAAAAATCGAATTTTGGTTTTCGGAGGTACGGGCCCATTTTCACACCACTTTCCATTTTTAGCAGAAAACGTGCGATTTTTAAATCGATTCACGCCTCAATTTGGTGAGTAATTACGCTACTCTACAGCTTCTAGACTCAGTTTTTATGCCCTAAGAACACGTTTTGGCAAAAAAAATCAAATTTTGGTTTTCGGAGGTGCGGGCCCATTTTCACACTACTTTCCATTTTTAGCAGAAAACGTACGACTTTTAAATCGATTCACGCGTCAATTTGGTTAGAAATTACGCTACTCTGCAGCTTCCAGACTCAGTTTTTTATAGCCTAAGAACACGTTTTGGCAAAAAAAAATCGAATTTTAGTTTTCGGAGGTGCGGGCCCATTTTCACACCACTTTCCATTTCTAGCAGAAAACGTGCGATTTTTAAATCGATTCACGCGTCAATTTGGTGAGTAATTACGCTACTCTGCAGCTTCCAGACTCAGTTTTTATGGCCTAAGAACACGTTTTGGCAAAAAAAATCGAATTTTGGTTTTCGGAGGTGCGGGCCCATTTTCACACCACCTTCCATTTTTAGCAGAAAACGTGCGATTTTTAAATCGATTCACGCCTCAATTTGGTGAGTAATTACGCTACTCTGCAGCTTCCAGACTCAGTTTTTATGGCCTAAGAACACGTTTTGGCAAAAAAAAAATCGAATTTTGGTTTTCGGAGGTGCGGGCCCATTTTCACACCACTTTCCATTTTTAGGAGAAAACGTGCGATTTTTAAATCGATTCACGCGTCAATTTGGTGAGTAATTACGCTACTCAACAGCTTCCAGACTTAGTTTTTATGGCCTAAGAACACGTTTTGGCAAAAAAAAATCAAATTTTGGTTTTCGGAGGTACGGGCCCATTTTCACACCACTTTCCATTTTTAGTAGAAAACGTGCGATTTTTAAATCGATTCACGCCTCAATTTGGTGACTAATTACGCTACTCTGCAGCTTCCAGACTCAGTTTTTATCGCCTAAGAACACGTTTTGGCAAAAAAATCGAATTTTGGTTTTCGGAGGTACGGGCCCATTTTCACACCACTTTCCATTTTTAGCAGAAAACGTGCGATTTTTAAATCGATTCAGGCATCAATTTGGTGAGTAATTACGGTACTCTGCAGCTTCCAGACTCAGTTTTCATGGCCTAAGAACACGTTTTGGCAAAAAAAATCAAATTTTGGTTTTCGGAGGTACGGGCCCATTTTCACACCACTTTCCATTTTTAGCAGAAAACGTGCGATTTTTAAATCGATTCACGCCTCAATTTGGTAAGTAATTACGCTACTCTGCAGCTTCCAGACTCAGTTTTCAAGGCCTAAGAACACGTTTTGGCAAAAAAAATCGAATTTTGGTTTTCGGAGGTACGGGCCCATTTTCACACCACTTTCCATTTTTAGCAGAAAACGTGCGATTTTTAAATCGATTCACGCGTCAATTTGGTGAGTAATTACGCTACTCTGCAGCTTCCAGACTCAGTTTTTATGGCCTAAGAACACGTTTTGGCAAAAAAATCGAATTTTGGTTTTCGGAGGTGCGGGCCCATTTTCACACCACTTTCCATTTTTAGCAGAAAACGTGCGATTTTTAAATCGATTCACGCCTCAATTTGGTGAGTAATTACGCTACTCTGCAGCTTCCAAACTCAGTTTTTATGGCCTAAGAACACGTTTTGGCAAAAAAAAATTGAATTTTGGTTTTCGGAGGTGCGGGCCCATTTTTACACCACTTTCCATTTTTAGGAGAAAACGTGCGATTTTTAAATCGATTCACGCGTCAATTTGGTGAGTAATTACGCTACTCTGCAGCTTCCAGACTCAGTTTTCATGGCCTAAAAACACGTTTTGGCAAAAAAAATCGAATTTTGGTTTTCGGAGGTACGGGCCCATTTTCACACCACTTTCCATTTTTAGCAGAAAACGTGCGATTTTTAAATCGATTCACGCCTCAATTTGGTGAGTAATTACGCTACTCTACAGCTTCCAGACTCAGTTTTTATGCCCTAAGAACACGTTTTGGCAAAAAAAATCAAATTTTGGTTTTCGGAGGTGCGGGCCCATTTTCACACTACTTTCCATTTTTAGCAGAAAACGTGCGATTTTTAAATCGATTCACGCGTCAATTTGGTTAGAAATTACGCTACTCTGCAGCTTCCAGACTCAGTTTTTATGGCCTAAGAACACGTTTTGGCAAAAAAAATCGAATTTTAGTTTTCGGAGGTGCGGGCCCATTTTCACACCACTTTCCATTTCTAGCAGAAAACGTGCGATTTTTAAATCGATTCACGCGTCAATTTGGTGAGTAATTACGCTACACTGCAGCTTCCAGACTCAGTTTTCATGGCCTAAGAACACGTTTTGGCAAAAAAAAATCGAATTTTAGTTTTCGGAGGTGCGGGCCCATTTTCACACCACTTTCCATTTCTAGCAGAAAACATGCGATTTTTATATCGATTCACGCGTCAATTTGGTGAGTAATTACGCTACTCTGCAGCTTCCAGACTCAGTTTTCATGGCCTAACAACACGTTTTGGCAAAAAAATCGAATTTTGGTTTTCGGAGGTACGGACCCATTTTCACATCACTTTCCATTTTTAGCAGAAAACGTGCGATTTTTAAATCGATTCACGCCTCAATTTGGTGAGAAATTACGCTACTCTGCAGCTTCCAGACTCAGTTTTATGGCCTAAGAACACGTTTGGGCAAAAAAAAATCGAATTTTAGTTTTCGGAGGTGCGGGCCCATTTTCACACCACTTTCCATTTCTAGCAGAAAACGTGCGATTTTTAAATCGATTCCCGCGTCAATTTGGTGAGTAATTACGCTACTCTGCAGCTTCCAGACTCAGTTTTTATGGCCTAAGAACACGTTTTGGCAAAAAAAAATCGAATTCTGGTTTTCGGAGGTACGGGCCCATTTTCACACCACTTTCCATTTTTAGCAGAAAACGTGCGATTTTTAAATCGATTCACGCCTCAATTTGGTGAGTAACTACGCTACTCTGCAGCTTCCAGACTCAGCTTATATGGCCTAAGAACACGTTTTGGCAAAAAAAAAAATCGAATTTTGGTTTTCGGAGGTGCGGGCCCATTTTCACACCACTTTCCATTTTTAGGAGAAAACGTGCGCTTTTTAAATCGATTCACGCGTCAATTTGGTGAGTAATTACGCTACTCAGCAGCTTCCAGACTTCGTTTTTATGGCCTAAGAACACGTTTTGTCAAAAAAAAATCAAATTTTGGTTTTCGGAGGTACGGGCCCATTTTCACACCACTTTCCATTTTTAGTAGAAAACGTGCGATTTTTTAAATCGATTCACGCCTCAATTTGGTGAGTAATTACGCTACTCTGCAGCTTCCAGACTCAGTTTTTATGGCCTAAGAACACGTTTTGGCAAAAAAAATCGAATTTTGGTTTTCGGAGGTGCGGGCCCATTTTCACACCACTTTCCATTTTTAGCAGAAAACGTGCGATTTTTAAATCGATTCACGCGTCAATTTGGTGAGTAATTACGCTACTCTGCAGCTTCCAAACTCAGTTTTCATGGCCTAAGAACACGTTTTGGCAAAAAAAATAGAATTTTGGTTTTCGGAGGTACGAGCCCATTTTCACACCACTTTCCATTTTTAGCAGAAAACGTGCGATTTTTAAATGGATTCACGCCTCAATTTGGTGAGTAATTACGCTACTCTGCAGCTTCCAGACTCAGTTTTGAAGGCCTAAGAACACGTTTTGGCAAAAAAAAACAAATTTTGGTTTTCGGAGGTGCGGGCCCATTTTCACACCACTTTCCATTTTTAGGAGAAAACGTGCGATTTTTAAATCGATTCACGAGTCAATTTGGTGAGTAATTACGCTACTCTGCAGCTACCAGACTCAGTTTTCATGGCCTAAGAACACGTTTTGGCAAAAAAAATCGAATTTTGGTTTTCGGAGGTACGGGCCCATTTTCACACCACTTTCCATTTTTAGCATAAAACGTGCGATTTTTAAATCGATTCACGCCTCAATTTGGTGAGTAATTACGTTATTCTGCATCTTCCAGACTCAGTTTTCATGGCCTAAGAACACGTTTTGGCAAAAAAAATCGAATTTTGGTTTTCGGGACGTACGGGCCCATTTTCACACCACTTTCCATTTTTAGCAGAAAACGTGCGATTTTTAAATCGATTCACGCGTCAATTGGGTGAGTAATTACGCTACTCTGCAGCTTCCAGACTCAGTTTCTATGGCCTAAAAACACGTTTTGGCAAAAAAAAATCCAATTTTGGTTTTCGGAGGTACGGGCCCATTTTCACACCACTTTCCATTTTTAGTAGAAAACGTGCGATTTTTAAATCGATTCACGCCTCAATTTGGTGAGTAATTACGCTACTCTGCAGCTTCCAGACTCAGTTTTTATGGCCTAAGAACACGTTTTGGCAAAAAAAATCGAATTTTGGTTTTCGGAGGTGCGGGCCCATTTTCACACCACTTTCCATTTTTAGCAGAAAACGTGCGATTTTTAAATCGATTCACGCGTCAATTTGGTGAGTAATTACGCTACTCTGCAGCTTCCAGACTCAGTTTTCGTGGCCTAAGAACACGTTTTGGCAAAAAAAATCGAATTTTGGTTTTCGGAGGTACGGACCCATTTTCACACCAATTTCCATTTTTAGCATAAAACGTGCGATTTTTAAATCGATTCACGCTTCAATTTGGTGAGTAATTACGTTACTCTGCAGCTTCCAGACTCAGTTTTTATGGCCAAAGAACACGTTTTGGCAAAAAAAAATCGAATTTTGGTTTTCGAAGGTGCGGGGCCCATTTTCACACCACTTTCCATTTTTAGCAGAAAACGTGCGATTTTTAAATCGATTCACGCGTCAATTTGGTGAGTAATTACGCTACTCTGCAGCTTCCAGACTCAGTTTTCATGGCCTAAGAACACGTTTTGGCAAAAAAAATAGAATTTTGGTTTTCGGAGGTACGAGCCCATTTTCACACCACTTTCCATTTTTAGCAGAAAACGTGCGATTTTTAAATGGATTCACGCCTCAATTTGGTGAGTAATTACGCTACTCTGCAGCTTCCAGACTCAGTTTTGAAGGCCTAAGAACACGTTTTGGCAAAAAAAAACAAATTTTGGTTTTCGGAGGTGCGGGCCCATTTTCACACCACTTTCCATTTTTAGGAGAAAACGTGCGATTTTTAAATCGATTCACGCGTCAATTTGGTGAGTAATTACGCTACTCTGCAGCTTCCAGACTCAGTTTTGAAGGCCTAAGAACACGTTTTGGCAAAAAAATCACATTTTAGTTTTCGAAAATACGGGCCCTTTTTCATACCACTTTCTATTTTATAGCAAAAAACGAGCGATTTTTAAATCGATTCACCTGTCAATTTGGTGAGTAATTACGCTGTTCTGCAGCTTCCAGACTAAGTTTTTATGGCCTAAGAACACGTTTTGCCAAAAAAAATCGCATTTTATTTTTCGAAAGTACGGGCCCATTTTCACACCACTTTCTATTTTTAGCAGAAAACGAGCGATTTTTAAATCGATTCACCCGTCAAATTGGTGACTAATTACGCTATTCTGCAGCTTCCAGACTAAGTTTATGGCCTAAGAACACGTTTTGGGAAAAAATCGCATTTTAATTTTTGAAAGTACGGGCCCATTTTCACACCACTTTCTATTTTTAGCAGAAAACGAGCGATTTTTAAATCGATTCACCCGTCAACTTGGTGAGTAATTACGCTATTCTGCAGCTTCCAGACTAAGTTTTTATGGCCTAAGAACACGTTTTGGCATAAAAATCGCATTTTAGTTTTCGAAAGTACGAGCCCATTTTCACACCACTTTCTATTTTTAGCAGAAAACGAGCGATTTTTAAATCGATTCACCCGTCAATTTAGTGAGTAATTACGCTATTCTGCAGCTTCCAGACAAAGTTTATGGCCTAAGAACACGTTTTGGCATAAAAATCGCATTTTAGTTTTCGAAAGTACGAGCCCATTTTCACACCATTTTCTATTTTTAGCAGAAAACGAGCGATTTTTAAATCGATTCACCCGTCAACTTGGTGAGTAATTACGCTATTCTGCAACTTCCAGACTATGTTTTTATGGCCTAAGAACACGTTTTGGCAAAAAAATCGCATTTTAGTTTTCGAAAGTACGAGCCCATTTTCACACCACTTTCTATTTTTAGCAGAAAAAGAGCGATTTTTAAATCGATTCACCCGTCAATTTGGTAAGTAATTACGCTATTCTGCATCTTCCAGACTTAGTTTTTATGGCCTAAGAACACGTTTTGGCATAAAAATCGCATTTTATTTTTTGAAAGTACGGGCCCATTTTCACACCACTTTCTATTTTTAGCAGAAAACGAGCGATTTTTAAATCGATTCACCCCGTCAATTTGGTGAGTAATTACGCTATTCTGCAGCTTCCAGACTAAGTTTATGGCCTAAGAACACGTTTTGGCTAAAAAATCGCATTTTAGTTTTCGAAAGTACGGGGCCATTTTCACACCACTTTCTATTTTTAGCAAAAAACGAGCGATTTTTAAATCGATTCACCCATCAATTTGGTGAGTAATTACGCTATTCTGCCGCTTACAGACTAAGTTTTTATGGCTTAAGAACACGTTTTGGCAAAAAAATCGCATTTTAGTTTTCGAAAGTACGGGCCCGTTTTTACACCACTTTCTATTTTTAGCAGAAGACGAGCGATTTTTAAATCGATTCACCCGTCAATTTTGTGAGTAATTACGCTATTCTGCAGCTTCCAGACTATGTTTTTATGGCCTAAGAACACGTTTTGGCAAAGAAATTGCATTTTAGTTTTCGAAAGTACGGGCCCATTTTCACACCACTTTCTATTTTTAGCAGAAAACGATCAATTTTTAAATCGATTCACACCGTCGATTTGGTGAGTAATTACGCTATTCTGCATCTTCCAGACTTAGTTTTTATGGCCTAAGAACACGTTTTGGCAAAAAAAATCGCATTTTATTTTTCGAAAGTACGGGCCCATTTTCACACCACTTTCTATTTTTAGCAGAAAACGTGCGATTTTTAAATCGATTCACGCCTCAATTTGGTGAGTAATTACGCTACTCTGCAGCTTCCAGACTCAGTTTTCATGGCCTAAGAACACGTTTTGGCAAAAAAAATCGAATTTTGGTTTTCGGACGTACGGGCCCATTTTCACACCACTTTTCATTTTTAGCAGAAAACGTGCGATTTTTAAATCGATTCACGAGTCAATTTGGTGAGTAATTACGCTACTCTGCAGCTTCCAGACTCAGTTTTCATGGCCTAACAACACGTTTTGGCAAAAAAAAATCAAATTTTGGTTTTCGGAGGTGCGGGCCCATTTTCACACCACTTTCCATTTTTAGCAGAAAACGTGCGATTTTTAAATCGATTCACGCCTCAATTTGGTGAGTAATTACGCTACTCTGCAGCTTCCAGACTCAGTTTTCATGGCCTAAGAACACGTTTTGGCAAAAAAAAATCGAATTTTGGTTTTCGGACGTACGGGCCCATTTTCACACCACTTTCCATTTTTAGCAGAAAACGTGCGATTTTTAAATCGATTCACGCGTCAATTGGGTGAGTAATTACGCTACCCCTGCAGCTTCCAGACTCAGTTTTTATGGCCTAAAAACACGTTTTGGCAAAAAAAAAAATCGAATTTTGGTTTTCGGAGGTGCGGGCCCATTTTCACACCACTTTCCATTTTTAGCAGAAAACGTGCAATTTTTAAATCGATTCACGCCTCAATTTAGTGAGTAATTACGCTACTCTTCAGCTTCCAGACTCAGTTTTTATGGCCTAAGAACACGTTTTGGCAAAAAAAAATCGAATTTTGGTTTTCGGAGGTGCGGGCCCATTTTCACACCACTTTCCATTTTTAGGAGAAAACGTGCGATTTTTAAATCGATTAACACGTCAATTTGGTGAGTAATTACGCTACTCTGCAGCTTCCAGACTCAGTTTTCATGGCCTAAGAACACGTTTTGGCAAAAAAAATCGAATTTTGGTTTTCGGAGGTACGGACCCATTTTCACACCACTTTCCATTTTTAGTAGAAAACGTGCGATTTTTAAATCGATTCACGCGTTAATTGGGTGAGTAATTACGCTACTCTGCAGCTTCCAGACTTAGTTTTTATGGCCTAAGAACACGTTTTGGCAAAAAAAAATCGAATTTTGGTTTTCGAAGGTGCGGGCCCATTTTCACACCACTTTCCATTTTTAGCAGAAAACGTGTGATTTTTAAATCGATTCACGCGTCAATTTGGTGAGTAATTACGCTACTCTGCAGCTTCCAGACTCAGTTTTCATGGCCTAAGAACACGTTTTGGCAAAAAAAATCGAATTTTGGTTTTCGGAGGTACGAGCCCATTTTCACACCACTTTCCATTTTTAGCAGAAAACGTGCGATTTTTAAATGGATTCACGCCTCAATTTGGTGAGTAATTACGCTACTCTGCAGCTTCCAGACTCAGTTTTCATGGCCTAAGAACACGTTTTGGCAAAAAAAACAAATTTTGGTTTTCGGAGGTGCGGGGCCCATTTTCACACCACTTTCCATTTTTAGGAGAAAACGTGCGATTTTTAAATCGATTCACGCCTCAATTTGGTGAGTAATTACGCTACTCTGCAGCTACCAGACTCAGTTTTTATGGCCTAAGAACACGTTTGGCAAAAAAAATCGAATTTTGGTTTTCGGAGGTACGGGCCCATTTTCACACCACTTTCCATTTTTAGCAAAAAACGTGCGATTTTTAAATCGATTCACGCCTCAATTTGGTGAGTAATTACGTTATTCTGCATCTTCCAGACTTAGTTTTTATGGCCTAAGAACACGTTTTGGCAAAAAAATCACATTTTAGTTTTCGAAAATACGGGCCCTTTTTCATACCACTTTCTATTTTTAGCAAAAAACGAGCGATTTTTAAATCGATTCACCTGTCAATTTGGTGAGTAATTACGCTGTTCTGCAGATTCCAGACTAAGTTTTTATGGCCTAATAACACGTTTTGCCAAAAAAATCGCATTTTATTTTTCGAAAGTATGGGCCCATTTTCACACCACTTTCTATTTTTAGCAGAAAACAAGCGATTTTTAAATCGATTCACCCGTCAAATTGGTGACTAATTACGCTATTCTGCAGCTTCCAAACTAAGTTTTATGGCCTAAGAACACGTTTTGGGAAAAAAATCGCATTTTAATTTTCGAAAGTACGGGCCCATTTTCACACCACTTTCTATTTTTAGTAGAAAACGAACGATTTTTAAATCGATTCACCCGTCAATTTGGTGAGTAATTACGCTATTCTGCAGCTTCCAGACTAAGTTTATGGCCTAAGAACACGTTTTGGCATAAAAATCGCATTTTAGTTTTCGAAAGTACGAGCCTATTTTCACACCACTTTCTATTTTTAGCAGAAAACGAGCGATTTTTAAATCGATTCACCCGTCAACTTGGTGAGTAATTACGCTATTCTGCAGCTTCCAGACTAAGTTTTTATGGCCTAAGAACACGTTTTGGCAAAAAAAATCGCATTTTAGTTTTCGAAAGTACGGGCCCGTTTTCACACCACTTTCTATTTTTAGTAGAAAACGAGCGATTTTATATCGATTCACCCCGTCAATTTAGTGAGTAATTACGCTATTCTGCAGCTTCCAGACAAAGTTTATGGCCTAAGAACACGTTTTGGCATAAAAATCGCATTTTAGTTTTCGAAAGTACGAGCCCATTTCACACCATTTTCTATTTTTAGCAGAAAACGAGCGATTTTTAAATCGATTCACCCGTCAACTTGGTGAGTAATTACGCTATTCTGCAACTTCCAGACTATGTTTTTATGGCCTAAGAACACGTTTTGGCAAAAAAATCGCATTTTAGTTTTCGAAAGTACGAGCCCATTTTCACACCACTTTCTATTTTTAGCAGAAAAAGAGCGATTTTTAAATCGATTCACACGTCAATTTGGTAAGTAATTACGCTATTCTGCATCTTCCAGACTTAGTTTTTATGGCCTAAGAACACGTTTTGGCATAAAAATCGCATTTTATTTTTTGAAAGTACGGGCCCATTTTCACACCACTTTCTATTTTTAGCAGAAAACGAGCGATTTTTAAATCGATTCACCCGTCAATTTGGGGAGTAATTACGCTATTCTGCAGCTTCCAGACTAAGTTTATGGCCTAAGAACACGTTTTGGCTAAAAAATCGCATTTTAGTTTTCGAAAGTACGGGGCCATTTTCACACCACTTTCTATTTTTAGCAAAAAACGAGCGATTTTTAAATCGATTCACCCGTCAATTTGGTGAGTAATTACGCTATTCTGCAGCTTACAGACTAAGTTTTTTATGGCTTAAGAACACGTTTTGGCAAAAAAATCGCATTTTAGTTTTCGAAAGTACGGGCCCGTTTTCACACCACTTTCTATTTTTAGCAGAAGACGAGCGATTTTTAAATCGATTCACCCGTCAATTTTGTGAGTAATTACGCTATTCTGCCGCTTCCAGACTATGTTTTTATGGCCTAAGAACACGTTTTGGCAAAAAAATTGCATTTTAGTTTTCGAAAGTACGGGCCCATTTTCACACCACTTTCTATTTTTAGCAGAAAACGATCGATTTTTAAATCGATTCACCCGTCGATTTGGTGAGTAATTACGCTATTCTGCATCTTCCAGACTTAGTTTTTATGGCCTAAGAACACGTTTTGGCAAAAAAAACTCGAATTTTGGTTTTCGGAGGTGCGGGCCCATTTTCACACCACTTTCTATTTTTAGCAGAAAACGAGCGATTTTTAAATCGATTCACCCGTCAATTTGGTGAGTAAATACGCTATTCTGCAGCTTCCAGACAAAGTTTTATGGCCTAATAACACGTTTTGGCAAAATATCGCATTTTAGTTTATGAAAGTACGGGCCCATTTTCACACCACTTTCTATTTTTAGTAGAAAACGAGCGATTTTTAAATCGATTCACCCGTCAACTTGGTGAGTAATGACGCTATTCTGCAGCTTTCAGATTAAGTTTTTATGGCCTTAGAACACGTTTTGGCAAAAAAAATCGCATTTTAGTTTTCGAAAGTACGGGCCCATTTTCACACCACTTTCTATTTTTAGCAGAAAACGAGCGATTTTTAAATTGATTCACCCGTAAATTTGGTGAGTAATTACGCTATTCTGCAGCTTCTAGACTAAGTTTTTATGGCCTAAGAACACGTTTTGGCAAAAAAATCGCATTTTAGTTTTCGAAAGTATGAGCCCATTTTCACACCACTTTCTATTTTTAGCAGAAAACGAACGATTTTTAAATCGATTCACCCGTCAATTTGGTAAATAATTATGCTATTCTGCATCTTCCAGACTAAGTTTATGGCCTAAGAACACGTTTTAGCAAAAAAAATCGCATTTTAGTTTTCGAAAGTACGGGCCTATTTTCACACCACTTTCTATTTTTAGCAGAAAACGAGCGATTTTTAAATCGATTCACCCGTCAATTTGGTGAGTAATTACGCTATTCTGCAGCTTCCAGACTAAGTTTTTATGGTCTAAGTCTCGTTTTGGCAAAAAAATCGCATTTTAGTTTTTGAAAGTACGGGCCCGTTTTCACACCACTTTCTATATTTAGCAGAAAACGAGCGATTTTTAAATCGATTCACCCGTCAATTTGGTGAGTAATTACGCTATTCTGCAGCTTCTAGACTAAGTTTTTATGGCCTAAGAACACGTTTTGGCAAAAAAATCGCATTTTAGTTTTCGAAAGTATGAGCCCATTTTCACACCACTTTCTATTTTTAGCAGAAAACGAGCGATTTTTTAAATCGATTCACCCGTCAATTTGGTAAGTAATTACGCTATTCTGCATCTTCCAGACTAAGTTTATGGCCTAAGAACACGTTTTAGCAAAAAATCGCATTTTAGTTTTCGAAAGTACGGGCCTATTTTCACACCACTTTCTATTTTTAGCAGAAAACGAGCGATTTTTAAATCGATTCACCCGTCAATTTGGTGAGTAATTACGCTATTCTGCAGCTTCCAGACAAAGTTTTATGGCCTAATAACACGTTTTGGCAAAATATCGCATTTTAGTTTATGAAAGTACGGGCCCATTTTCACACCACTTTCTATTTTTAGTAGAAAACGAGCGATTTTTAAATCGATTCATCCGTCAACTTGGTG
>JAQQBG010000931.1:0-27467 GCA_032199755.1 Ambrosia artemisiifolia | reverse complement strand
TTAAAATAGTTTTAAAACAATAAAATTTATAATCTATAGATTTTATTCACCAAAACTTTTATAAAAATTATTTTCAGACCTTTAAGGTCAGAAGATGAAGTTTTCACAGAAAACTTTATTTTTACAACTATTTTACATTTTATTCCAAATTTATGTCATTTTGATAATACAAATTAAACTAATACTTTTATACATAAATTACCGATATTTTCCGAGTTAAATTTATTACTTTGTAAACTCAGAAAATATCATCTTTATAAACTCAAGATTTCTCATCATGTTTGGCACTTCTTTTATTAATAAATATAATTGTTTATATTTAATAAAACAAATATAAATAATTATAGTTTTAAACTTATCAAAATCATTTCCAATATCATTACTTATAATATGTAACTTGGTAAATATTTTGCAATATTAAACTAAGTTATACACATAAAACTCTTTATGAAATTATTACCACACAATACTTATGAACTAATTATTCAACTCGACGCATCGTAATTTCGTTATCGAACTTAAAAACCCCGAAATCTAGACTTAACATCCTAGATGCCTTAGTTTAGGAACCCTAGACTCCTTTAAGTACAAACACTTACGATATACCATAAACCTTAGGTTGAATCTTCGGGAATCACCTTGCTTCACTCACCGCTTAGCAAACTTAGCAAATGTGAGTATATCTTTCCCCTTTTTACTGTTTTACTATTTTGGGGTGATTCATGTACAATTATTATTACACTTACGTATGTTATTTACAAGCAATTTGCTCTGGATATGTTTGTGTGAATTGTATGATCGATTTGTCAAAGTCATTAACCTTTGGGCCGGACCTAACAATGAGTAGTACTACGAATTATTTCCCTTGGTGACTTACGTGAACGATGGTAAGTCCTTGGTCAGTGTTATGGTTTTCTTGAACGATGTGTGAACGATGTATGAACGAGTATTGAACGATGTGAGGCTTGATTTTGACCCTTTTACATACTACATTATCATAGCACATATATTGCGGACAACTTTTCTATATGTTTTCAAAAACAGGGTATGCTCACCAATACATTTTTGTATTGACATATACTATTTTCGTACATGTTTCAGGTTATCTTTGAGACGTATTTTTCTAAGCTTTGGACTAGTAGTTTGGACTTTGTTTTCATTGTATTTTCAAGTTTACTTGTTTTGTTCTAGAACCTTTGTATCTCTCGTATTTCCTTTCATGTATTAACTATTTAATCAATGTATCAAGTTACATTTTAGTACCATGAGCTATTGAACAATCGTCACTACGTGACATCCCGATGTTTCCGCCATCGGTCGGGGTGTTACAGATTGGTATCAGAGCCATGGTTATAGGGAATTAGGTTATTAGAATGCCTTTTAGCCTAGTCTATAACTAAGCTTACACTTACGAGTCCTCTCGTATATACTCTACTTTATCTTTGTATTTCTTTCCAAGATTTATTTTCACCGTATTACTTTTCATCATCCTTTTCGACATCCTGCTCGGAGAAGAAGACACTCGTATTCTACAAAATAAGCAGATCACCTAGTCAGGAGTGACATCCATACCTCGGTGATTAGCTTCACTCCTCTATATGTCGTATCTCTTTGGAATATATTCTTGAGACAGGAGTGACATCCACACCTCAAGAACTCATTCCATCCAAAAGAAACTCTACCACTAAGCCAGGAGTGATATCCTCAACTTAGTGATTAGTTTCACTCCTCTTTATGTTGCACATCTTTGAAATATATTCTTGAGATAGGAGTGACATCCACACCTCAAGAAATTATTTCATCCAAAAGAAACTTCACCACTAAGCCAGGAGTGACATCCTCAACTTAGTGGCTAGTTTCACTCCACCGTATGTTTTTGTTTTTGAAATATATCTTTGAGTTAGGCGTGAAACCCATACCTCAAGGATTTATTTCCACACCTCGTTTTAAATCTCGCTAAAGTCTTGAAATTTACTAGTGATGGGGCACGTGCAATCTGGAAGGGTGAGCGCCTGTATCCTGAGTTTTCTGTCTAGGCCTGGTAATTCGTATAAATCCCAATCAGACGAGGGACCCGTTTACCTACCTGGGAACTCTCGGGATGAGCATTCACTTATAGGCTAAAGTACGCCCCCGCATATCACTATGTAAAGTTTCAAATACTTTAGTTAGTCACGGTTTCTTTAGAAACAATCCCAACATATTGTTTTATTGAATTAATACGTTGCATCTTGTCTTTTATTATTTGAAGTTTCAATCCAGATGTTTTAAGACTACCTTGACTATACTATACTAATTATTATCGTTATCATTCACAAGTTAACATTGCATTATCATCGTTGTTGCATTTCCACTATCCGACTCTGCCCAAGTTATCATTTCCTCAAAACCCAAAATCTTACACTCCTTGTTTTAACCTATAGATGGACAGCCGTCAACAACTCAGGAAAGCCTCCAGACGCAAAGCTGCCCGACGAGCCGAACGTCGCATTACAACCTTAGTCACCAAGCAACTAACCACCATTCTCCCAATCATCATCACTACCATCATCCAAACTGTCAACCAGAATAATGACCCAAACACGGAAGAAGGAACTACCAATGGTGCCCTGACTCGCAAACGCGCCAAACGACCCGCTGAAGACCCCATTCCTGATGCCAACTCTAGTACCCACAACTATGTTAAATCCAAACCCCTGAATCAGGTCCCTATCTCTAAGAAAACACCCCGAAGAGCTTACGAAGGGCCACATCCCCAGTGTCCAAATTGTACCTATCACCATGCCACCACCATGCCTTGCCGTCACTGTGACATTTGTGACAGGACGAATCATACCGCTCCTTTCTGTCGTTCGACTGGTAAACCGTTGACAAACCAACAGCCTGCTACCAAGAAACGGAGTCACACCACCATCCAAATCCACACCTGTGACGTATGTGGCGATCCTAACCACCTCAAGAATGCATGTCCAAATCTTCTAACCCAGATTGTGGTCTATCAGCCAGTTTCCGAGGTCAACATCCATAAATCCCAGGACCACGCTGTTAACAACATATCTACCGGTACCTTCCTTACTCAACCATTTGCATAACATAACCAACAAGAAACCTTGTCTATCTGACTAGAACCTTGCTTGCAATACTAGTATTTCACCATACATTGTCAGACCTACATACTACCTTACGAGACAGTTGCCCTAACAGACTACCCTTATACCACTTGTTACACAATAAAATTTTTCTTTCCTAATCTTGGAGAAGCCTATAGTCTTTATCATAATATTATCAAACTGACTTAAGTTTTTCCTCAAAGTTTTGATAAAAAAACTAAAACTTGGAAACACAAAACTTACACATTACTCGTAACTTTTTACTATTTTATATATCGACTTGGTCTCTTCTTAACATATAAGATCTACTTATCAGTAACACTAACGTCATATTAGTAGACTTTTTCTTCCACACGATACCTAAAGCCTTAGCCTTTTTGAAAACACATAGCCCTTCCACGATTATTTCACGAATTTGACTCTCTCCATATACGTGTTCTACAATTTGACTTCATACAAACACAAAATAATTATGCCTACGAAGTACTTTATCAAGACCTCATGATATCGTTTAATTTCTAAAACTATAAGACTTTTTGGCTTATCCGCCACTAAAAGGTCTATCACATTCTAGTATGTATTTGTCAAACCATCAGATTTTAACACGCATACTATTGGACTATACGCCTAATCTGCACACTCGCATCCACGAACAAGTTTCCCCTTATTGAGTTACCATTGACTTATAACTAAGCATTTCTCCTATATTACTCGATTTCCCATATGTAATCACGCAGTTATCCGATTTTTATCATATTTGTCCTTTATATTACATACTCTTGTGGATGCATACTTTTACACGTATATTTTCACTTTCGTTTTGAGCAGAACCCTGCCATGTTTGCTTGTCGTATAAATTCAGTACTAAGGACAACAAGCACACCGATTGACGACTCATACGAGACTTAAGCCAATGCCCACGTACGACTCGGGTCGGAGTACTCCTCCAACCCGAGGGGAATGGTGTAACCCTCAGAGCCTATCAATACGGGTGTTTAAAAGCCAACATTCTGAACTATATTTGACAAGTTTACTTGGAAGAGCCAACCCGAAAGGAGAGGACCTTCCATATTATACATATTAACACAGTATCGACAGATCCACCTCGGTCTGAGGAGATCTATCATACTGGTTGTTATATATCAGGATTATCGGTTATTTATGTGTGTGTTAGAGTCGTGGAAAGCAAGGCACCTCAATGTAAGGTAAACCGATAGTTACGGTTGCAAACGTAACTATAGGGTTTACAGGTACACGGGGGTGAAGTGCGATTCCACATGGTCCATGAACAAACAGTACGAGCCTAAGGCATCGTTAGTGTGGTGGGTTAGCTGCGGTACACCCTATATATACGCACTAACGGTACCACGGGAACGGACTGTGAGTTTTGACCAAAGACCTGGCCCTACTTGATTGTTTACGTGTTTACATTTCTATGGCTAATTGAGTTGGACTTAACCTCTTCTAATAGGATCCTTGACCAATAGTTAAAACTTCTTTTACTTTATCAAATTTTTACCCAAAGCTTCAATTCGTCATCCGGGAACCTCCCTCTTTACCTCACACAAAAGAACACTCCTCATATATCCCTAAGTCACTGTTTGTTTGACATTTTATTGCACTCCTAGTAGTTTAGTCAGAAACTTTCTAAAGTGGGGGAGAGTGCTACAACAGTACTCCTACCATCATTTCACAGTAAACTCTCACGTACTCACACCTTCAACGTTTTACTTCCTAACATCAGGCCAAGACATTAAAATTTTCAAACTTGTCTTTTGGATCTTAAACAGTTAATTTTTATCACGACTACTATATTTTGATGAACTAAACAAACTTGTATTTTACAAAACTCTGTTTTCATAATCCATTTTGTTACGACGCTTGTTGTCATAAGAAACCTCTATTTTGAAATAAATTTCGGGACGAAATTCTCTAAAGTAGGGGAGACTGTGACATCCGTCACCTTCCTCTTTTATAAATGTACACATTTGGTCCCTCATATATTATTTAAAATTTTTATATAAATTTCAGGAAATAAAAATTTATAATTTTTATGATGGTTACATTTTATTTTTCTAGCCTTCAAAAAAAAAAAATTATTTACGGTCCGTAAATAAATATTTACGGTCCGTAAAAAGTTAAAAAAAAAAAAAATTTTCCTTTCTCCCCCGCGGACCGCGGAGGGTTATGTAATCCTCCCGCGGACCGCGGCAGCCTTGTCTGCAGATTTTCAAACTTGCATTTATGGCATCTCGAGCTTTGTCCAATCCCGCCCCCTATGCGACCTAAAGACGCGTTTCTAAGTTGACTCTCGTGACCCTTGTCTGCTCCTTGTGTCTAATTGAGACCAACACCTCATTTATTACACCAATTATCAACCTACTTCTTCAAATCTTTTATAAAAACCCATTAAACTTAACCATTCTAATTCGTACCTCAAACGATTACATTAACTCAATTAAACACACACACACATTCATATCAGCTGGTATATCAAGTCTGCACAAGAATCCCCGATTATTATCTCATATCCTTGACGAATTGGAAGCTTATTATTTGGGTTTTAACTCGGTTTTCTTTCTTCTTTTGAGCTATCAAAACCGTGAGTTTTTCCAATTCCTTTTACAAATTATTTCATTATTATCAGTAGATCAAAAGCCCTCTATTTGTTATAGCAAACATAGCCTCTAAGGGTTCCAATTGAAAATCTAAGGTTTAGGGTGTTCTAGGAATTTTGGGGATTTTACATTTAAAAGTTTTAAGGACTTTAAAATGCCATAACTTGCTTATTACTGATCTAAAAATTATGAAACTTGGAAGACATGTTAATATTACTGACTAGGAGTTTTAGAAAAAGTTTCGGAATTTTTAGAAACCGTTTAGTATTTTTAATCATTTTTAGTATGCTTTAATCATGTTTAATTTATAGAAAATCGAATATAACGAATTTAAACATGAAAATTTCCAGAAATGTATCTTATTATGTTAGGATAATTATCATGCTATTTTCCCTCTGTTTTGATATGATTTTACAGGTTATCTCATTTTTATTTGTTAAATTAATTTTAAACAAATAATATTCATAATAAATAGATTTTCATCAGAAAAATCCTATAAAATTTATTATGAGACCTTTCAAGTCAGTAGAATAAGTTTTTACAAAAACTTTTATTTTTAGAAAGTGTTTAGTAATTATTTCGGATTTATGTATTATTTATCATATTTAATTCATATAAATTCGAATTTAACTCATATAATTATGAAAATTGGTGGAAATATATTTTAACATATTATAAACATTCCCACATCAGTTTTACTCAGTTTTAAATTGTTTTCATACTATATTACATTTTTGGTTAATAAACTAATTTTTAAACATATAAAATCTATAATAAATAGATTTTCATCAAAGAAAGTTTTATAAAAATTATTCCTAGACTTTTTAAGTCAGAGTAATAAGTTTTCACAGGAGAATTCTTTTATAAAACTATTTTTGTAATTTAACTCATTTTATTCATTAAAATAGTTTTAAAACAATAAAATTTATAATCTATAGATTTTATTCACCAAAACTTTTATAAAAATTATTTTCAGACCTTTAAGGTCAGAAGATGAAGTTTTCACAGAAAACTTTATTTTTACAACTATTTTACATTTTATTCCAAATTTATGTCATTTTGATAATACAAATTAAACTAATACTTTTATACATAAATTACCGATATTTTCCGAGTTAAATTTATTACTTTGTAAACTCAGAAAATATCATCTTTATAAACTCAAGATTTCTCATCATGTTTGGCACTTCTTTTATTAATAAATATAATTGTTTATATTTAATAAAACAAATATAAATAATTATAGTTTTAAACTTATCAAAATCATTTCCAATATCATTACTTATAATATGTAACTTGGTAAATATTTTGCAATATTAAACTAAGTTATACACATAAAACTCTTTATGAAATTATTACCACACAATACTTATGAACTAATTATTCAACTCGACGCATCGTAATTTCGTTATCGAACTTAAAAACCCCGAAATCTAGACTTAACATCCTAGATGCCTTAGTTTAGGAACCCTAGACTCCTTTAAGTACAAACACTTACGATATACCATAAACCTTAGGTTGAATCTTCGGGAATCACCTTGCTTCACTCACCGCTTAGCAAACTTAGCAAATGTGAGTATATCTTTCCCCTTTTTACTGTTTTACTATTTTGGGGTGATTCATGTACAATTATTATTACACTTACGTATGTTATTTACAAGCAATGTGCTCTGGATATGTTTGTGTGAATTGTATGATCGATTTGTCAAAGTCATTAACCTTTGGGCCGGACCTAACAATGAGTAGTACTACGAATTATTTCCCTTGGTGACTTACGTGAACGATGGTAAGTCCTTGGTCAGTGTTATGGTTTTCTTGAACGATGTGTGAACGATGTATGAACGAGTATTGAACGATGTGAGGCTTGATTTTGACCCTTTTACATACTACATTATCATAGCACATATATTGCGGACAACTTTTCTATATGTTTTCAAAAACAGGGTATGCTCACCAATACATTTTTGTATTGACATATACTATTTTCGTACATGTTTCAGGTTATCTTTGAGACGTATTTTTCTAAGCTTTGGACTAGTAGTTTGGACTTTGTTTTCATTGTATTTTCAAGTTTACTTGTTTTGTTCTAGAACCTTTGTATCTCTCGTATTTCCTTTCATGTATTAACTATTTAATCAATGTATCAAGTTACATTTTAGTACCATGAGCTATTGAACAATCGTCACTACGTGACATCCCGATGTTTCCGCCATCGGTCGGGGTGTTACAAGTCTATGTAGTCTTAATATCCCAGCAGTAGCAGTGACGGTGGAATGCAGGGAGGATGGGTGGTAGAGGTGAAATTCCCAACTCCCTTTTATTTCCGCCATCGATAATGGATGTTGGGGTGTTTGTGGGCAAGGTAGATGGGCTTTTCTATGGGGTGTTCCAGCATGGCATGACAGCATGGGAAATGCTGCATGTTTTGAGTTTGTTGTTACCCTTATAAAATTGGAGTTGGTGTTCTCGGATATAGATTGTTTTGTAACTGTTATTTGTAGATTGTCAACCCGGTAGATTGTATAGTTTGATTACTTTGAAATTAAAATAGTTGGTAAAATTGTCTTTTTTAACATTTTGTCGTGTATCGAATCATGTCATCCAGATATTTTTAAGACCAGATCTCCCATTGGCGTTTGTATATCTCCTAAGTATCACGCGTTGACGGTCTCGGCGACCATGTCGACCGGCCAAGTGCGTTGATCAAGAGGTCCAAAAAGGGCCCCCTAGGCCATTAGAACCGTTTTTTTAAGCCCTTTTTAACGTTTTATCGTGTATCGAATCATGTCATCCGCATATTTTTAGGACCAGATCTCCCGTGGGAGTTGCTATATCTCATGAGAACCACACGTTGACGATCCCGGCGACCATGTCAACCGGCCGAGTGCGTTGATCAAGAGGTCCAAAAAGGGCCCCCTAGGCCATTAGAGCCGGTTTTTAAGCCCTTTTAACGTTTTGTCTCCTATCGAATCATGTCTCCAGATATTTTTAGGACCAGATCTCCTGTGGGCGTTTGTATATCTCTTGAGGACCACACGTTGACGGTCCCGGCGACCGTGTCGACCGACCGAGTGTGTTGCACTGGTAACCCTTTTCTTCTTGTTTTCTCCGTAAAATCTTCGTTTTAACTCCGTTTTTGCGATCACGTCTTCGTATATCAAAGCTCTATCACATCATCATTTAATATCTTGTTTCTTCATGATTTAAGCTCGATTTCAATCCTTTTACACACACATACCTGCCAGACACATGTACTCTAATTAATAAAACTAAAAAAGACAATAATAACACATCAAGAACTTAGGCAAATGTTAGTCTTTGTGACACCACTTTAGCTTAGTTGCCTCGAATACGGTAGGTCAACAATGTGAGCTTTGTCATGAAGACAAGGAGGTGACACTTTTTCTCCCTTGTCATCTACATGCTCATGAGCTACGATGTCAATTCACACAATGGAAACAAACCCGTTTGTTGTTAAATTAATTTTGTTCCAAACGAGTAGGCGAATATGTAATTTTTCTACTAAGAACTAAACAGATTTATCTATACAATCTTAAAATACAACTCTTTGGAAAAAAGGTAATTTTTCCATGATTTTAAGACACTTAAAGGAATTTAGCATCCTAAAATGAGGGTGAATTTATCATTTTATGTTTCTATTTAACCTATATATTAAAGGCTGAAACTCTCCAACACATTTTGTTCCACATCACTTGTCTAAACAAACATTACCAAAGAAATGCCTTATTTAGAGTAACTCAACAATGTTCCTTTTGACTGTTTAGTTGTGCCAATTGGCCCTTTTGACTATTTAGTTTATTTTTTTTTCTTGGTTTATGGATCTATTATTAATAATCAATAGACTGGTTCAAAACTTAACAAAAAGTTATGGTTATGACTAAAAACTGAATCAAGCTAAATAAAGTTGAGCTGGGTTGACTCTAATTTTATTCGAGTTGAGCTCAAGCCTCAAAGTAGCTCGATTTTGAGCTTGAGCTGAGCTAGCTCGGTTTCAATTAAAGCTAAGCGGTCTATGAGGGTGAGCTGAGCTAGCTCGGTTTCAATTCAATTCAAGCTGAGCTAGCTCGGTAGAGCATAATTCCCATTAAGACAAAAATCTGAGTTAGATCAATTAGAATAAACTTCGAGTCATTTAAATTAAAATCATTAACCTAATACATTTAAATATTGTTTAAAGAAATGTACGTTCTTAAAGCACACTCCTCACAAGATTCAACGTAACAAAGAGTTTACTTGGAGCGTGTACAAGAACTCCTCATGGACATAGTTTCATATTTATGTGCATAACTTGATGTTAAGTGTATGCGTAATTGATCAAATATAATCAACGTGCGTTAAAAAATTATGATTTTGACTAGGGGTGTTCAAAAAATACGAAATAAAAAAAAAACAAAAAAATCCGATCCGAAGTCCGAACTAAGAAAAACCGATCCGAACTCTTATTTGGATATTCGGATGGATCGGATTCGGATTTTAGAATTTAAAATTTCGGATTATTCTGGTTATTTGGATATCCGAATAAACTTCAATTGGGTTTTAGTATTGCTTGAAGTTAGTTCAACCCATGAACCATGATGCCAATACTAGACCCTAGTTCTTCAACATCGTCCATTTATATGGACTAGTTGGTTTCACGTTTCATGATGCTTGATTTTGTGTTCAAGATTGTGTTTTGAAGTTTGATTTTGTGTTTAAATTTACATTTTGAAGACTATGTTTTAACGTTTGAACTTTGTATTTGTGTTTAAAACTAATTTTTACTTCCGCTTTTGTATGTTTACTAACTTCAAATTTGTAAAATGTTAGGAACCATAAATTAGAAAAAAAAACGTTCAAAAATTATTGTTCATATTATTTGGATTATTCGGATATCCGTTCAGATTATTTGGATTTATCAGAATCCGATCCGAATTGAATTCTAATAGATTTGGATCAGATGAGGATACACCCAATTCGGATCGGATTTTGGATTGGTTCCTGAAATTTTAAAATCCGAATAATCCGAACCAAACAAACCGAATAACCTATTATCCAATCCGATGAACACCCCTAATTTTGACAACCCAAAATAAAATATATAAAAAATGTTAGCTAACCAAACAGTTAGCAAGACATCATTTAATAGTAGTTAAAAGATTAAAAACATTGCCTATCGGGAAAAAAACGTCTAAAAACATTGGGTATGTTTGGCAAAACTAGCTGGTAGCTGAAAGCTGGTAGCTGGTAGCTGCAAGCTGTAAGCTGGTAGCTGGAAGCTTTTTAAATATATTTTGGTGTTTGGCAGAGTAGTTGAAGTTTTTAATAAAATTATAAAATGACCAAAATGGACATAATTAAAACCTTGTAAAGAAGGTTTTTATTTATTTTTAAAATAGAATAGGTATTTGTATCATTTAGTAATTAAATGCTTATAGCTAGTAGAGCTTTTTCTTAAAAGCTACTACTAGTATAGTAGTTTTTCATTATAGAGCTTTTACTCCAACCTAAAAGCTTTCAGCTCCTTCAACAAACAAGGTTTTTTATTGAGTATTAGCTTTTTCTTAAAAACTTGAAGCTCCTAAAAGCTCATTGCCAAACATACACGTTATCTTAAAAAGCATGACAAGTAAAACGCACGTACCTTTATTTAAAGTCAAATATGCTACTCCACGAATATTTTTAGTTTTAAAAATAAATAAAATATTCCAATATTGACTTCTATACACATTTTGTTATAGCATACCGCATACATAATGCATTGACCATCTAAAATCAAAACTTAGTTATATTATTTTAAATCACAATCATTTCAATCCTATTTTTTTTTTCCTATAATATTAAACCAATATAAACCTCCACATTTTCATCACAGGGGATTCACACCTCACCCTTCGGACGAGTCCACCCTACTCTAGACCATAGTTGTTAAAGGTGCAAGGTGCACTCAAGGAGCCAAGAGTGAGCCTTGGGTCTCAGTGCAGACGAATAAAAAGCAAAAAAAAAAAAATTAAGCAAGACACACGGTATAAAAATATATTTTTAGGAGTTTTAAACATGTTTTAGGATGCTTTAGGGTTAGTTCGGATTGTTTTATGTTGTTTATATACTTGTTTAGGGTTGGTATAACTGTTGGCGAACATGGCCTAAAAAATGAACCTGGGGGTCTAAAATTAGGGTTTTGAAGCAAAGCGAGAAGGCTACGCTGGGCATGAAAATTGGGTCTAAACGCGTGATTAGGTGGGCTTTAACAAAAGAGCTCTAGACACATCCTCGAACACCCATGTTGTCCGCTTCCCCTTGTTCATATTCAGGACCTCCCTTTCACCACTCATTATGGGTGCCCTTATTATACAAGATAATGTTTTATCACCAATTATGTCTTATTTTCATAACCAAGTTTATATAACAAAACTACAATAAGAATTAGAACAGTATAAACTATTTGTGTGTAGTACATTGATGGTAATATGATAGGCGACTTTTCATGTTACGATTAAAACAAAATTTTACTAATTTGTGTGTAGTACATTGATGGTAATATGATAGGCGACTTTTCATATTATGATTAAAACAAAATTTTACAAATACATTATATCATTTGCACAGTTTCCCATGTGTTCTTTATTATAAAGCCAACTCTTCTAAACTCTCTCCCTCCCTCCCTCTCTCTCTCCTTCTCCCTCTCGATCTCTCTCCCTCTCCCTCTCCCTCTACCTCTCTTTCCCTCCCTCCCTCTCTCTGTCTCTCTCTCTCTCCCTCTCTCTCTCTCTCCCTCCCTCCCCCTCTCTCTCTCCCTCTCTCTCTCCCTCTCCCTCTCCCTCTCTCCCTCTTTCTCTTTCTTTCCCCCTCTCTCGCTCTCTCTCTCTCCCTTTTCTCCCCCCCTCTCCCTCCCTCCATCTATATATATATATATATATATATATATCAACAAAGAATACATGTGAGAACATGACCATTTGAAATACGAATGTTTGGTAGGATCTGTCTCATTAAGTGCTAAATCATTAAGAGAGTCTGAATAGTTCAACATCCTTATTAGACAAATGGTTAAGAGTTTAATGTAATCATCCAGATCCTTTTTTTTAGTTGAAACAGACACTCTTAATACTGAATGATTAAGGGGTTTATCACGAGGCTAACAAACACCCCCTAATTCATACACATGTTATATTACCATACACATTAAAATTTTAAGCCACAAGCCCCCAGCCTGGTGGTGGAGTGACATCCATTTGAATAGCGAATACAAGTGGCGGTGGTTCGACTCGGATGAAAGAAGAGGTTTTATCGATTATTCCATCGCGGGTAGAGGTCGGGTTTCCGCGTTTCTGAAAGAGGCAAGGAGCTGACGGCGGTCGAGTAGTCGACCTTGACCACAGCGCCTAGTGTCATAGTGATTAGCACGTCGGTCCTCGCCTTTAAAAAAAAATTGAAGCCACAATTTAGCATCAAACGTTAGAAAAATGTAGCATCCTCCATAGTTTTTCAACCACAAGAGTGTAATCTAATTTCTAGTCACATACAATGATGTCATGAACAACCAAGACACATCTAGAACCAACACCAAAGTCTTTTAACAACATCACATATGTTTTTCAATAAATTCACCAAACTCTTAAAAATATGGGCTTCCTTAGAACAACAGTTACAGCAGCAGCGTCAACAACGACTGCCATTACAGCAGCTCTAGCTTTCAACTCCATCTCACCATCTTCATCCTCATCACATAATAATAATAATCACAAACCTTTCTTTAATCAACCCTTTCAATACCCAACTCGATTGGGCCTCATCAAGACTCTCACCAATCCTCCTTCTGCTCTTCAAATGGACACTAAACCTGCTTCAAAGGTTGCAACTTTTTTTTTATTTAAAGTTTTTGTGTTAATTTGAATATGGGTTTTTCTGGGTTTTTGTTTTAATTTGTGGGTTTTTGTTTTCTTGCAGATTGATGCCGAATTACCCGAAGTTATGGTGAGCTTTTAATTAAAGTTTTTTTTTTTTTTTTTTTTTGGGGGGGGGGGGGGGGGGGGGGGGGTGGGGTTATTGATTGGATTATTAATTTGGTTCTGATTGTGTTGTGATTGAAATGATCTTATGGTTTCTAGGGTGTCCCTGGTAAAAGAGTATCACAATCGGGTTCGGTTATCGGGTCGGTAGTTTGGGTTTGGACATACATGTTAATAAGCTCTCATAAGTTGAATGATGTAGTTCGGGTTAATCGATTATTTGGGGTTTTGATGCTTGAAGGTCTAACTGATAGCCAACCCTAGTAACGATTAGTTTTCCGGGTATTCGGATAAGGAGTTTTTACGGGTCAGGTTAATTGGGTACATAGTTGTTAATAGCGACAATAGTGTCCGGCCCGCTATAGCGAATAGCGTAGCGTAGCGCTCTTGTGTCGCTATATGGTTGATAGTGACAAATAGCGATTTTTTTGTAATTTTTTTTTATGTTTTTGGTATAAGATGCGTATAAAATATCTCAAAAATATTCTTCTAGTGTATCGCTAAACATGAAATAGCGCTCGCTACTTCATCTCTATCACTACATAGCGTATAGGTAGCTTGGATTCAATTTTGGTAGTCTGAGATTCTCTATTTAATGCAATTGCAGACAGAGTTCATGGTGGATATGAGTTGTGAAGGTTGTGTTAAAGCTGTCAAGAATAAGTTAGAGGGAGTCAATGGTCAGTATCGTTAGCACGATGACGTTATAGTTCTGTGTTTTTGGTGTTTTATGTGTTCATCAAAATCTTGTTTGCTAAGCTATTTCAGTTTGTTTTATCATCCTTTAGGAATTAAGAGCATTGATGTGGATTTGAGCAATCAAGTAGTCAGAATCTTTGGATCTTCGCCAGTAAAGACCATGGCGCAAGCCTTGGAGCAGACGGGTAGGAAAGCCCGGCTAATCGGTCAAGGCTTACCAGGAGGTTAGTTCTTGTTTTCTTACCGCTGTCTGTCTGGATGCTATGGTTTTAACTCTCCTGTTTTAAGTTTCGATCGACCCATCTTCTGTAGAACTGATTATGACTGTTTAGTTGTTCATGCATATAGTTGTTAAGGCATTGATTTGGGACTAGGGGAGCCATTTGTTTGTGCATCATAAAACTTATTATCTGATAATCAGTGATTCAGTTCTAAAAAGTGATTATGGTTGTATGTTTGTAAATTACCGAATTAACTGAACTGGCATTAAAACCAACCTTTAAATATTTTGTCTTTTCTATATGAGATGTTATATACTAATATGTTGTAAAAGTTTTGTTAAAATTTTGTAATAATACAGTATTCGTTGTCACTTAATCTCTTTTATAAATTAAGGGATTGCTTATATTTTATTTGGCTGAAATATAGTTGGATTTATTAGTTGATATTAGCTTGAATCCACCTACGTCCAAAGCTATCGGTTGGTTAAACCGAGTTGATTGAACTGTATTCCTGGTAACCAAACTAACCGATTGGTTATGAAAAACTAAAAGCCGAAAAATCTGTTATAGGTCCGATTTTGCCCAGGCTCACCTTTATGATATCTATATTAATGTATCAAATAATCAGATTCAAAACACATCCGAAAACCCCTAAACTCTCCCATTTTGCCATTCAGAGGTCTTGATTTCTGCTGTTGTTGCTGAATTCAAAGGCCCACAAATATTTGGGGTGGTTCGTCTAGCCCAAGTGAACATGGAGTTGGCTAGAATCGAAGCGAACTTCAGTGGGTTGTCGCCTGGAAAACACGGTTGGTCTATAAACGAATTTGGAGATCTTACACGAGGTGCCGCCAGTACTGGCAAAGTGTTTAATCCTGTTAATCAGGTGTCAGAAGAAAAGGTCAGTTTTTTTTTTTTTTTTTAAACGATCAATAACTTGCAACTGTATAGTGTAGGCGGTTTATTATAGGGTAAATATGAACTATATGGCATTAAGTCATTAACCCTTTATTATATAAAAAATAATTGTCTTTGTGTTATTAATATTTGTAGGCGCTCGGTGACCTGGGAACACTAGAGGCTGATGAGAAGGGTGAAGCGTTCTTCTCGGGTGTGAAAAAGAACCTTAAAATCGCTGATCTTATTGGTCGAGCAATAGCAGTGTATGAAAATGAAGACAGAAATGACGCTGGGCTTGCAGCAGCGGTTATAGCAAGAAGTGCAGGCGTTGGTGAGAACTACAAAAAGCTCTGCACCTGTGATGGCACCACCATTTGGGAAGCAACCAATGCTGATTATGTATCCAGTAAAGTTTAATCCAGTACCGTTTACAAACATTTGATTTATGATACTTTGTATTCGGATACTTGTCTCGTTATACTGTTACAGCTTAAAACACATTTTGGTTTTTTTTTCCCAATAAGTTTAATCTGAAACCGTTTAAACCGGTTCCTAGGTGGGATTTGAATGCAAAGAGATCATTTTGTGTCAAGTTGCTTGTGTTTACTTGTCTTTGTGTGTTGATATTATTGCATCATCTCTAGTTTAAGGGGTCAATGATTGTCATCTTCTTCAGCAGCTGCAAAAGCATAGGGATGAGACATGTTTGCTACAGTCTGTCTTCTTAGTCTGTCATTAGCTATCTTGTTATATGTTAGTGAGTTGAAGATAGACAAAATTATGACTAGGTAGTCATGTTAAACAAGTCGTGTTCAATTTGCAGATCACACCTGACGGTATCCCGATGAACCTAAAAATTATATCTAACACATGTGAATCTGAACATGACACGAATATTTGGATTGACACGCTCAAGCGATTTGGCCCAAATATTTTTTGTTTTCCATTATTTTTGCATATCAATATTTCTTTTGGTTTTAAAATTTCAGATGCCAGACATTTTAATTTACAACATGAAAGTAAACTTAAAAAAAAGTTTAATCGGTTAAACATATCAAGTCATAAACTCATAAGATCTACACAAATCCAATTTGTCAAGCTAAATGTGTTCGTATAGATTCAAATATCCTTTCCGTTCGATGTAGATTTCGAGAACTTTATCGTCTTATAAGAATGTGCGGGAATTTAATAGTATTTGGTGGAATCGCATCCAGATGAAGATTGAATATGGGTGGCGTCGGTTCGACTCGGATGGGAGGCGAGATTTTACCGATTATTCCACTGTCATGCCTTCAGGCCGGTTGAGGTTGGGTTTCCGTGCATCTGGAAGAGTCAAGGTGCTAGCGGCGGTCAAGTGGTCGACCTTGGCCACAGGGCCCAGTGTCACAATGATTAACACGTCGTTCTTTGCCTTAAAAATAGTATTATGAAATATCAAACTTTGATAGCAAAAAAGAGAGAGATTGACAGGAGAAGAAGAATTCTCAACAATTTGCTGCTTTATTAACTGTCATTAACAGCTACTTATACACAATTACACATCAACTAAGGTGATGTTTGGTAAGCCTCTTAATGAGGCTCTGAACCATTCAGCGCTGAATGATTCAGCATTCAGCGCGTTTGTTTCAGCTTCTGAATGGAATTATTAAGGCTGAACCATTAAGATTTGGGATGTTGCTTAACCATTAAGCACTGAACTAGGCTGAACCGTAATGAGACTCTCCTACTAATGTGGGACAAGAAAATTAATCATTAAGAGGTCCAACTTAATGATTCAGCAGTTAACCATTCAGACCTCTTAATAATTCACCACTTAATCAACCAAACAGCCCCTATAATATCTTTATTATTACAACTAACTATAATAGACACAGCAACACTTTGATAATTGCACAATTAGTCTCTAAACTCTTAAAATCCTAACAATGCTTCCTCCAATTAAAATCCTTGACCCAAGGATTAATCAAATCGCAAATTCAGGAAACCTTAGCATGAATTCATCACGAAATTCCCACGTAGCATCACTAAGACCTTGACCTTGCCATTGAACTAAAATTTGTCCAGCTGCACTGTTCCTTCTTTTTTGTGACCTTGTTGTCCAAAACTTTGAGAGGTTGCAGAGCAAATCTAGGAAGAGTGGGAAATGTAGGACTGGAAGGAGGACCAGAAGCCTTCTTAAGAAAGGAAACATGAAACACAAGATGGATTTGGGCTGTAGGTGGAAGATCCAACATGTATGCAACTGTACCAATCTTCTCCAACACCAAAAATGGACCATAATACTTCTAAGAAAGTTTAGTGTGACCCAACTGTTTAAGGGAAGTCTAAACATATGGCTGCAACTTTAGATAGGTCCAACATCCAACTTCCAACACTCTTTTTGATCTATGGGCATTGGCAAATTGCTGCATTCTGTTTTGAGCCTTGTGTAAAGTCAATTTCACGATTCTTATGATTTCTTCCCTTGTATTCAATGATTCATATAACTCAGCAACATTAGAATCTCTAGGTATATAAGGGACATGAAGAGGAAGTGCATAACCATATAGGGCCTTGAAGGGGAGTGGTTTCTATAGCTGTATGAAAATTGGTGTTGTACCAAAATTCAACTAAAGACAACCAAGTATCCCAAGTGTTGGGCCTCTCAAAAACCATACTTCTCAGTTAAGATTCTAAGCATCTATTCACCACCTCAGTCTAGCCATCTGACTGGGGGTGATGTGCAGTAGACATATTCACATATATGCCCTGAACTCTTGTAAATTTCTACGAGAATGTACTAAAAAATATTGTCCCTATTTGAAACAATAGTGGATGGCCAGCCATGCAACTTGAATACATTATCAATGAAAACCTAAGCAACTTGTTTGGCACTAAAGGGATGACTTAGAGGCATGAAATGGGCATACTTAGTAAGCCTATTCACAACCACAAAAATGACCTATTTACCTCTGGACTTAGGGAGACCAGTAATGAAGTCCATGCTGATATCAGCGAAAACACAAATGGGAATTGGGGGGTTGTAATAGTCCTGATGCAACTACAGTTTCTGTCTTGACTTGCTGACATATATGAGAATTCCTGATGAATTGTCTAACATCCTTAGTCTGCCCTTGCAAATAGAATATACTTTTAAGTCTTTGATAGGTGGCTTGAATTCCATAATGCCCCCCCCCCCCATAGCAGAAGCATAACACTCTTTAATCAAATCAACCCTTAAAAACATATCATTTCCCACTACCAATTTATTGTTTCTTTTTAACAAAGTACCATTCCAATGGAAGTAAGGATGAGAATTACCTTGAGTCAGCTCATTGATCAGGTTCTGCACATCAATATCTCCCACCTAAGAAGCCTTGATCCTGTCCAAAAATAATGGTTGGAAAGACAACATGGTCATATCAAACAAAGTAGCCCCTTAAACCCTTGATAAGGCATCAACAACCATATTTTCACAACCCTTCTTATAAGTAACTTTAAAATCATACCCCATCAACATAACCAACCAAGAATGCTGCAAGGGAGTGGTTATTTTCTGATCAATAAGATGCTTTAAACCTTTCCGATCAGTCCTTATGATAAAGTGACCACTGATGAGATAATAACGCCATTATTTAGTTGCAAAGATAATGGGTAATAACTCTTTCTCATATACAAACGAAGTTTGTTGCTTGGGAGATAAAGCTTTGCTTATATAAGCCAAAGGGTGTTTATCTTGCATTAGAACAACACCAATACCCCTATTACAAGCATCAATTTCTACTGTGAAAGTTTTTGACAAATCAGGCAATGCCAAAAATAGGAGCTATTACCAAAGCATTCTTCAATTGTTCAAAGGCAACCTGAGCTGCAGGGGTCTACTTAAATGCATCCTTCTTTAGTTCAGTCAAGGGTTTTGCAATCACCCCAAAAGATCTGATGAATCTTCTATAATACCCACATATGCCCGAGAATCCTCTTAATTGCTTAACTGTTGTGGGTAGTTGCCATTGAACTATAGCCTCTATCTTAGCAGGATTAATAGAAACTACGTCCTTAGTGATCACAAGACTAAGATATTCCATAGATTGGCCACCAAACACACACTTAGATCTTTTAGCAAACAGTTGTTGCCTCATGATCTGCAATACATCTTGCAGATGCTTCAAATGTTGCTCCACTGAATGGTTGTACACCAAAATGTCATCAAAGAAGACAAGCACACATTTCCTGATCAATCCCTTAAAAGTTTCATTTATTAAAGACTAAATGGTTACAGGAGCATTAGTAAGCCCAAATGGCATTACTAGAAACTCAAACAAACCTTGATGTGTTCTGAAAGTAGTCTTTTCAATGTCTTCTTCACACATTCTAATCTGATGATAACCAGATCTCAGTTCCAACTTAGAAAAAATAATGGCTCCCCCCAATTCTTCTAATAACTCATCAATAAGAGGAATAGGAAACCTATTTTTCACTGTGGCATCATTGAACTGCCTGTAGTCTACACTGATTCTCCAACTTTGGTCCTTTTTCTTAACTAAGACCACATGAGATGCAAATGCACAACTGCTATTCCTCACTACCCCTGAATCCAATAACTCCTAGGTCATTTTCTCTATCACATCTTTCTGTAAAGACTGATACCTATAGGGTTTAAGGTTGATGGGTTTGGTGTTTTCTTTTAATACAATCTGGTGGTCATAAGCTCTAGAAAGTGGTAGAGTTTTAGGAATGTCAAAGACATCACTAAAGGTCTCTACCAGCCTATCTAGTTCAGCATTCTACAATATTTGACCTAGTTTTAACCCATGAGATAATTGTTCATCGGGAATCAATTGTAACTCAAACATTTGAGAGGGTACAAACTTAGCTGGTTGTTGCAACATATTACTCATTTTATCCAAAGAACACAGGCTGATCTTGTTTAATTCAATTCCTTTTAACACATAACTCACTCCATCCACTTGAAACTCCATAGTCATATTAGAAAAATTCCAAACAATATCCCCCAATGGAGACAACTATTGTACTCCTAGGACAATATCACAATTTTTCTATGAAATAGCCAAAACATCAGCCACAAACCATACCCCTTGCATCATCCATTTAAAGTTTGGACAAATATATACACATTCCAACTAATTTCCATTTGACATAGTCACTTTCATTGACTTGACTGTGATCATTTTGCAGTTTAACTTTTTGGCCAATTTGTTATCAATGAAATTGTGTGTGGAGCCATAATCCAACAAGATATGCAAGGTTCTTGTCCCCATTGTACCAGTTATTGCATTGTGGAATAAGGGGGTATACCTGTAATAGCATGAATAGAAATATGTGGCTCCTAAACAATGACTTCTTCAATAGCTGTTTCACATAAGTCTTTCTCCTCACCTTCATCAATTAATTCAATAACAAACAACTGCCTGTTTTTTCACTTGTGTCCTGGTGAGAACTTTTCAGTACACCAAAAACATTCTCTTTTAGATCTTTTCATTTCTACTTCTTTTAGGGTTAATATTTTGGTGATTTTTGTGTTTGAAGGGGGATTAGATAATAAGGGTAGTTTAGAAGCATTTGAAGGTCTAGTGATCTTATTGTTTTCATCATTCTTATGGGATTCATAGAAATGTTTATTGTGTTTCTTGGTTGTGGAATTAGGGAATAAGGTTGCATGCACCGCCATTTGTTGTTTGGCCAGGCCTTAAGCTTTTCTTAAAGATGCCGGTTTTAAACATGTTAACCATACACCTAATTTTAGGCATTAATCCCCCAACATAAAGACTCACAGTTCAGGAATGTTGACCATATTCAACAATCTGTAAAATTCATTATTGTAATCTTTCAATGCTCCTGTTTGTTGAAGCATTCTAAGATCTTCCATGATATCTTTCATAGCTGTACTGGAAAACCTTCTAACAATTGAACGAACATACTCCTCCCATGGCAAATCATCCACTATACAGTCACAAGATTTCGTGTAAGCTTAATGCTATTCTAAAGCCTTGATTTAAGATTCACTACTGCTACTCTTAACTTCACAGCATCAGGAGTTCTATTCATCACAAAAAAAGTGATTACACAACCTTCCACATCATCTCCATTAAATTTTGGAAAATCAATATTCCCATAACGAGTACACTTATATTCACCGAAACTAGAACTATCATCATCCATTGTAGTTCTTCTATGATTATTAAATCAGAAATTATTATTATTATTATTATTATTATTATTATTATTGTTATTATTATTATTATTATTATTATTATTATTATTATTATTATTATTATTATTATTATTATTATTATTATTATTATTATTAGCAGTGAATTGTAACTTCTGTAACAACTGTTCTTGTTCAGCAATAACCTTTTCAAACAGTTTTTCCATACTCTTATCGAAATTGGAGTGTAGCTCAGCCATGGTGGCTTGAGAATCAACATTCTTGCAATTGTTCTCTCATGTTCTTTTAAAACCTTTTTAACTTCTTTATCATGGTTGCCATTGATGGTTCAATTTTTGAAAGATGAAATGAAAACTATCGAAAAACGAAAGAGTTGATTAGGAATGGACAAACACAAATTGATCGATCCAATGAATGGAGTGAGCACGATTGATCAATCCTCGGACTTGAAAGAATTGGAATAAGAAAAGAAATAAAACAGAGATGAATGGAACAAAAATCAATGGTTAAAATAAAGGAATTGATGGAATAGATGATCGGAATTAATGGTGGTATGACGGAGGAGATGATCTGAATTAATGGTGGTGGTGACCGGAATCGAGAGCTCCAACGAGGTCAGTGACTCTGATACCACTTGATAGCAAAAAGAGAGAGATTGACAGGAGAAGAAGAATTCTCAACAATTTGCTGCTTTATTAACTCCATTAACAGCTACATATACACAATTACACATCAACTAACTTTCCCACCATTTTCAGCTACTAACCAACTAGTTATACTTTTAGCCCCTATACTATCTTTATTATTACAACTAACTATAACAGACACACCACTTTTATAATTGATAATTTGGTTAATTATCAGAACACATACACAAATAACTAACCCCGAACTTGGTGAAATGACGAAAAAAATAATTGTTGAATAACTTGTTTGATATTATTTGCAATTATGTGCTTGTGTGAATTTATTTGGGAAATTATGTGTAATTATGTGATTACGCGAAACGCGTTACCTAATCCGTAACTGACACCCGACGAACCGAGAATACATTTTAGTTGTAAAATATTTGGGACTAAATATCTTATGTGGGTTAGTTATTGTACAAGCTCAATTAATAAACCAAACAAAAAAAATATTAAAGGACCTGGTTCAAGCCCTCAGCCCAGAACAGGCCCATCTCAACCATTGAGGCGTTGCGTAGCGCGGAGCCTATATGGCCTCCCCTTCATGTAGCGCGAAGGAGCCCAACTCAGAAATAACTTGTAAAAATTGTTTTATTAACGATTTTAACACTAATTTTCTCATAACACAACCCTAATTATGAATTCTCATCAATCATTACGAATTTTTAAACCCCTACCCTCTGCTCTTCACCATTACCAGGATTCTTGGAGCTTAAGATGTGTAAGAATCACCTAATCGAAGAGCTTAAGGTTTATAATCAATCATTGATTGCTTTAATTCTTTTGATTATGTTTATTCTTGTTTTTGTCCATGAAACCTCAAGTCTAGATCTAATCAAAACTTTTTTTACTAATTAATAATGACTTATAGATGCTATACATGTATTCATGATGGGATTTGATGATGATTTGAGTATATTAAACATAGGATGCATGCTATATTAAACTTGTGATCTTTGATGAAATTAGAAACCCAAGGTTATGGGATTTTGATCTTAGAACCTCCATGTTATGATTTTGTGATTGAAATTTGTTTGCCTAGGATGATTAACATGTATGGGATAATCGATTGATGTTGTTTTGATTGTTGTTCATCACTTTCCTAAAGAGAAAACTTTGTTGATTTTGGATTTCAAATTTGAGATCTAGGTATGATATGATTAATGTAATGTAATGATATGCATGAGGATTATAAACTAAACATAATAGCATGTTCGTTTTGATAAAATCAAACTAGAATCACTAACTTACTAAAAGGGAAACTTTTTGCATGTAATGTGTTCTTTATTTTCATACCTTACTAAATGTGGAAAGATTTGAAGATGTACAAGTTTTAGGATACATGTGTAATATTATATGACTTGTTGATGACATGCTAGTAGTAGGATGTATGATTGAACCCAAAATCGTGAATATGTGTAACATGTAACATGATATGTGCTAACGAACATGATAGATCCTTAAATTGCATGGTTTGAGTGAATATTGTAATTCTAGGTTTATTAAACTTGAGCAAACATAAAACATTAACGGGTCGGTGGGTCAAACCTGGTCAAACAAAGTCAAACTAGGTCAAACACTTATAAAACACAAACTAAGTCGTTTATTGGATACAATGGGTTACCTGGACAGACACTTATAGGTTGTTATATGATAGGTTTCTGATAGTTAGATGTCGATTTTATACACGCTGGTTTTTATTTAGCACACAAATCTATGATGAGTTTCACAACCCCTTTTACTTGTTCCTTGTTAAGGGAGAAACATGCTTCACAAACGGACAAACATAGTAGATCACATGTATTGTTATATCACTTGTTCTTGTAGCGTACTTCTATTAAAAGTCCTTAGAGTATGAACCGTAGTATCTAGAGCATAGCGAGGAGATGTGAATAGATCTATTGGGCCTAACAAGCCCCACCCGTATCGATTGGAGGTTGAGCAGGTGCATAATGTCCTAAACATTTGCAACCGTTTAATGGACAGTGACGGAAGACAAACAAAACTACCAACAGTCAGCAATGGTTTATGTACGCTTAGTATCTTGTATACTGTCTAGCTAGCATTAGATATAACTAGTAATGAATGTAGATCTAAACGAACAGACAAACAAATATACTTACACCAAAACTTGTTAACTCAATGACTTAATTGTTGACACACTTTAGCATGTTTTCTCAGGGCGCTAAGGTAACCCTACTAGGATGAACTTGGAGTCTCATTTGAATCACAAACATTATTATTGGTTTTCAAACATTTTAACATTTATTTATGTTGGTTTGATAACTCGCGTTTGTTTTTACAAGATGTTTTACATTGGTACTTACATTTGCTTCCACTGAACTTTTAAAACTTGAACTGTTTGGTTTTATATACGTATGTTTTTTCAAGCATATAAAGGTCGTTCATTCGACCACTGACTAGATCTTGATATGTCACACGCCTCATGATAAAACCCCGCAGTAGAAATTTAAGGGAGTGAAAACTTAAAATACAGTTTGGATAATCTCTAACATATTTGACATGTTATTGAAATGCCTTAATTTAATTGAACCATTTGATATGTTTCATATAAAACATACATCACACACATAAATTAGTTTGAGCATCGAAACAATGCATTTTACAAGGTTTTAACAATTTTTTTACAACATGCTATTTCAAAACTAAACTGACAATAGAAATTGCAATAGAATGGCAGATAAACGGGCAACAAGCTAAGCTACAACCCCTTTTGAATGACAAAACTAATCCTACTAAAAGGATTTTTTTCATTGTTTGGCTTTTTGTGTAGTTTTAGACATTAATACTTAAGCAAGAATGTGCAAGCTTATGAGTATGTATTCACATCCACTATCCATCCTCAATTATAATTATTAAAAAAACTAATATAATATAATTTAGTAATAAAAAAATAAATTATTTTTTACCAATTAAATAAAATAGTAAATAATTTATTGATTTCATTTCTTTGTTTGTATTTAGATAAATGTGCAATTTTATTACTAATACATCTAAATTCAAATTATTTAGTATATTTAAACTCAATTAGTTACATTTATTTATACTTCACTAAAAAATAATTAATTTCTTGAAATACATAATCTGAATAAAAAATACTAATGAAAAATTAAGATACAACCGTCATTATCTTGATTTATTAATAAATAATAAATCATGTGTAAGATAATAATTAACTAGGAAGATTCCCCGCGCGCGTTGCGGCGCGAAGCTATATTATGTTCTGGTACGTGGCGCATTTGCATATCATGGTTAGAGGGTTGAGTTCGTCACTTGTTTCTAAAGCTATCTGAGAATCTATTTAAAGCAAGGCAAAAAAAATCCTAAACTAATTATCGCATAACACATGTTTAATTACAATAATTGTGTAAAGAAGATGTAAAAAGAAAAAAAAAAAAGAATTAGCCCAAAATACCTGCAAACATTTCAACGCATGTTATTTATATCCCTACAATCAGTCAAAAATCAGTTACAAATATTTCATCGAACACCTTATTTGTATTCCTACATACCACTTATCTTCCAGGCTCCTACAGCATAAGTCATAGTCAATAAAAAAACCCATCACCAGAAATAATTAGCAAAAAAAAAAAATAGATATAAACCTCAATCGTAAACCAACCCATTTTTAAAAAGAAGACAAATGAAAATATAATGGGCTGGATGTTCTAGGAAAGATGTACATTTAAGTTTCTCATGAACGGATTAAAATTTCAAATTTAAAAAAAAAAATTGCTAAAATGATCAAACTATTATGCAACAGGTATCAAGGTAATATCCAATACTCCATGTCAAGTGTATGACAAACAATTTGGTTCAATAAGCTAAAGCTGAATTGTGAGTGATGAGTTCATACATAGTTAATATATGCTACATATGACAACCAATTTGGTGCAATAAGCATCACAACTCCGCTTTTGTGTTTTGTGGTCATAATCAAACGACACTGAAAAAGGTAATTTGTGAAACCATATATGGAACCAACATTAGCAAACCACAAAACAAAAACAAAAAACAAAAAAAAAAAACTGTATACAGTGATGGTTTAAAGCTAAAGTTGGCCTAGTAACTCAATTACAGGTTTATATTTTGGGTCCAAGTCAACTCAGATTGAAAGTATGAATCATTTCTTAATGGATTTTGGGTCAAACACAAATATATTAAATTATATACACACACACACATTCTAGAGCAAGCACCAAAAATCAAATAAAATTGAACCCGGATAAATTAAACTACTCAATGTCTCAATCCATTAAAAACTTGTAAAAACGACAGACTAAACTGCAAAAGGTGTATTTGAATTTTTTTAATTCCTTAAGAATATATGAATTTATAATGTTTATTAGAAAGAAGCACTAAACCATTTAGCAAACCACAAAAAAACTTCATTCGAAGATGCTGAACTATCACTTACGGCTGATAAAGGGGAATTGAACGACCACCACCTTTGGCTGCGAGACACCAGCTCCGGCCACCATAGTCAACGTCGCATCCAGCGCCACTACCACATCGGCGAACCAAACCACCGTACCGCAACCATGCACCAAACTCCACTCTTTGTTTTGTCTCTGGATACCCAAAGCAAAACTGTAAATGAAAACAACCCTCATCATCATGAAACTCAAGAAAAGTGTAAGTAAATAATATAATAAGGTTTACCTCTACAATCAAGACGGAAAAGTCGAAGATGACTGCGGTTTTGTGGATCGGCAAGGTGGTCGGTGACCACCGATCTCCCTCCCTCTCTATGAAGTTCTTTATCTCTATCTCTCTTCTCACCGTTCCATCTTCAAACAAACAATTAGTACCACCATGTTTGCCACGACAAGAACTCTTAGCCGGTGCCCTTCACGCGCCGGCATAACAGTCGGCGGTCACCGAGCTCCCATTTTCTCTCTCTGAAGCTCTACTTTATCTCTCTCTACTTTCTCTTTCTTCTGTCTGCGATGTGATCGAGGATGTAAATGAAACACAGCTGTTGAAGAAATTATGTTATAATTGTTAACTTATAGAAACGCCCTTAGGAAATCA
>JAQQBG010000929.1:0-27526 GCA_032199755.1 Ambrosia artemisiifolia | reverse complement strand
CGAATCGCATCCAATTTAGACGCTGTGGCACTGCTTCTTTCCCATCGCCGCCCTCTCTGAAATTCTGTCCTCCTCTCCCTCTAACCCCCGCCCCGCCCCGCCCCGCCCCGCTCCTCCCCCCTCCCTCCCCTGCCAGGCGCCCCGGCTGCCCTCCACCCAGGCGGCGGCCGCGTCGAATGGGTTGCCTACCCTCCCGGCGGCGCCAGCGCGGCGGCGGCCTCAGCGGGCGGCCTGGCTGGGCTCGGCGGCGTCGGCGCCGCGCTGTCCGGCCACCCCCTCCCCTCGTGCTGCGTCGCTGCGTCGCACAGCGGGCCAGAGGACCATCAGTGCCGGCAACCCTGGGCATGTTTCGATCGCCAGGATACCTCTCTGGAAGAGCAGTCGATTGGGAGCGTCCAACGCTCGATTCGAGTACAATTGAACTATTGAATGACTCTGCGGGTGTCGAAAAGTACCCATAGCTTCCGCCGGCAGCACCGGTTTTCAGACGCACTGTGCGTCGCCGTGCGGGGCGCGTTTGTAAGTACGGGCTCCAGCCGGAGACGCCTCATGATGAATCGCGTCCAGCCCCTGCAAATAATGGAGACGCAGAGTGTACGTCGTGATGGCGTACACGTGTCGCATGGCCGGCACTGGAGTGAGATGGAGCTCGGCACCGCGTTCGGCTATGAGCGCGGGGAAGGCGCCGGGGACGCACGCACACTTAGTCTGGCTTAATGCCCCGCACTTACACGACGGCTTCATCTCCTCGGCGTCACACAGTGGGCCAAAAGACCGACGTGGGCGGCCCAAAATCTCTGGGCACGTTTTCACCTCCAGAGTCGTTAAATGGGGTCATAAGCCAGATTCGAGCAATATTTAACGACTCTGGAGGTCGACAGACGCCCAGAGGTTTGGTCGGCCCGGCCGGCCCACTGTGCGTCGTGGCGGCGTGCGTGCGCCCCTCGCCTCCCCTCCTTCACGGGCGGATGGCGGAGGCGAGCGATGATTAGGTGCGCTGGATTAGCCGGGCCGGCGCGCCGGAGGGTGCCGCCGCCGATGGGGCACGAAAATGGGGGGGAAAAGGTGGGGCGGTACCGAAAGTAGGGGGGGGGGGGATGAAGAGGGGATGGGGGTGCAAAGGGAAGACAGGGCATCGGCCTCTTCGCACTGACATTTACTCTCCCTCCCCCCTCCCCCCGTTTGCACGTCCCCGTCGAGCAACAGCCCCCCCCCCCTCCCTGGCCACGTGTAAGGGCGTCGTGATGTCCCCCCAACCTGTCCGACGGCTTACCCGGTACTTGCTCGCGGCCTCGAGTAGCGTTAACGGTTTTCCTCATGCTCTAGGTTAAGGACTTAACAAATGAATTTCTCTGGAATCCATTGATGGGTTCCCACGCTCGACTCGAGCACTGTTTAACGACTGTATGGCCCGCCGTGCGGTGCGCCGTGCGCCGTGGCCGGTGCAGGGTAACGCATGCTTCACGGCCTTTCCTTCGCTGAATGCGCTCCTCCCTCTGTCCCGCAGGCGGCCGCCGCGACGCCCTTGCCAATGCCGCCCCCGGCCGGGGGTGGGGGCAGCGGGGGCAGTGGGGGCGGGCCGCGGCGGGCAGTAGCGTCCACGCCGTCCCGCACTCGGCGCGCCGACGCCGGCCCCCCGACGGCGAGGACGTCGCGGCGACGCCTCGCAGCGAGCGCCACGCCCGACTCGACCACGAAGACGACGACGACGACGACGAAGACGACCTCGGCGACGAGGAGTTCGACCGGCCGCCGCGTGGAGCATGACGGCCAGGGAGGTGCAGCTGCAAGGCGGGCCGCCCTGGGGCTTTCGCATGCACGGCGGCGCGGACCAGGGCCAGCCCCTGAGGATCTCCAGGGTGAGTACAGGCTCCACGTACCGCCATCACTCGTAGGCACTTAGCGCCCTGTTGTTAGGTCCGCTCGGCCTGGCTGGCGGGCTGCCTGCCCACGCCGCACGCGCTGCCCGTGCCCGTGCTTCCCACTCGCTCGCTGTCCGCCCCAAGGCAGCGGTGCGAGAGCGACGCAAAGCTCTTCGCGATCGGTCCGCGTTGTCGCTGCGGCCGCGCGCTCCGCTCATGATATTTTGATGTACCGTTTGGCTCTGGCTGCGGTGCGGTGGCTGCGGCGGTGGCTGCCTCGCGACTTGCCCCGGCCCGGCGCGCCCCGCCGAGCACCTGTTGTGTCCGCGTTGTGTCGGCCCCGCTAGACGCGGGCGTGTCACTGCCTGTTTAGCTGCCTCACGCACTCGCTTTACCCCCTGCCGTGTCGTTGGTCCGGCTCAATGGCGGGCTCCGAGGTGGCGGCGGGGGCTGGCGGCGTGCCCCGTGCGCCCCGCAGTGGGCCAGAAGACCGGTGCGGCCGGCCAAAACTCTGGGCATGTTTCCACCTCCAGAGTCGTTAAATAGTGCTCGAACCGAACTTGTCTCCCCGGCAACGGATTGGCCCTTCGCGGAGACTCCATCGGCGACACCTCGTACTCGATTCCGCGATGCCATGACGTCGCAACGTGCTCGCGACCGCACCCCGGTCTTGCGGCCCGCGGCGAGTGTTTTCAGCCGCGCCCCGAGTAAACGAGCGTGGGATACTCGTGCGTCGTATTCCGAGTGGCGGGGCGTGTTTTGATCGCCGAAATGTGCCGCGGCCCCCGCCTGCTCCCCGCACGGTGGGCCAGAAGACCATTGTGGTGGACGTGGACGCCGCTGAGGTCGCCGTCGTGGACGTCGCGGAGGTGGCGGCGGCTGTCGTTGCGGCCGAGGATTGATGGCGATGTACCGCGCGCGCGCTAGGAATGCCGCGTCCCTTTCCGCCCAAACATTGAGACTATTCTCAGTGGGTTGACGGCCAGGACGGCGACCGCGGCCGGTGTGTCCGCGGCTCCGCACGTGGCCGTCGACGCGGAGTGCTCCTACAGGGACTTGTTCGGGACGGCGCGATATTTGCCGCGTTTTCCGTTATTTCTGACCGTGAAATTAGGCGGCTTCCTCGCCTGCCCGCGGTGGGCGCTCTGCCAAGCGGACAAGGAGGGACGAGCGGGGCGACGCCGGCGTTTTGACCTCCAGAGTCACTGAATATTATACTGCTCGAACCGCAGTCGTCAGGGGAGCGGGAAGCGCCGGATAGAAGTTCGATCCGAGTGCTGGACTGAGTCACTCTGGATCGTCCACAAAGTACTTCCGGAAAGGCTCAGACTAACCGAGACTAACTAGTGCGGTGTGCCTGCGAAGGGGCGCCTGGCGGGTAGGCAATAGCGCGTATGCGATGCACGCGTGCACGGCGGGTTGCCCTACCCTCACGTTCTTGAACTTGAACTTGAACTTGAAACGGCTGGACCACAAATGATCGTTGGCCGGCACAGGCCCGACCAAGTCATGGCTGCACTGCATGACATGTCGCAGGCGCTCCAGGCGTGAGTTTCTCCTGTTAGTTGACGACGATGCGATGGACGTACTTAATGGACGGTGCGGAATGTTGTGCGGGCACTCCCACCCTGCGCCGCTCGTCGGATTATTGGGCGATACTGCAGTCGGAGGGAATGCAGGTCCTCGATGGCCGTCCTGCTGTCAGGGGTTGTCAAGAGCAGCCCTGCATTCTGCAGCAGTCCGAGTCAGTCTGCCCCACCTGGTATAGCCCAACTTCCTGCCACAGACTGTTCACGGTCACGGCGCCGGGGCGGGGCGGGGCGGGGCGTGGCCGCGCGCTCGGCGTGGTCATGAAGGGTCCGAGCGAAGCGTCCGGGTCACCCCGGCCGGCTCCGAACACGCCGCATACGTCTGTCCGTCTCGCACTCGCCGCGCGCCTCCGTGGGAGTGCGACAGACAGACAGACGGCCTGGCGGCGAGAGCGGACGGCCGGACGGGCTACTGTACAAGGAGCGACCCTGTCCTGCCTGTCCTGCCTGTCCGCCGCGGCCCCAAGGTGCAGCCCCACGCCCCGTGCTGCAGCCCTTCGCGCACCCCCCACCCCCTCCCCCGAGTCGGCCCGAAAAGAGCCGAAATCTCCCGAGCGCGACACGACGATTCCTTCCCTCGCGAATCCCTGCCTGCGGCAGCCCGGATTGGCGCACCCTCCCCCCAATTTACACTTGCCATCATTTAGAAACCGAGGCCCTAGCGTCGTTCGATAAATCGCCTCTGCGGCTTAATTGACCTAGAAAGCTAAGAAATAATAGACCGGCCCCAGCCAGACACTCGCCTCGGTTGTTCTACTCGCTGTACTCCACCTCCGAGCCCTCTCTCTCTGTGCCACCGTCCGCGCCGTGCCGGCCGTGCCTACCCCAGCCGCGTCCGATGTGTCTTGTGCCCCCTCCCCGCACAGCTGGCCAGAAGATCGGAGTGCGGGCGTGCACTTGTGTGGACCTCTAGAGTCGTTTAGCAGAGCCAGAACTGAGCGTTTAACTCCGCCCAAGAATCGCTCGCTGCTAAGTAATCTATGACGCTCGACTCGAGCACTGTCCAGAACGACTCGGAAGATGAAAACAGTCTCCGAGTTTCGTCCGCCGCGCCACACCGGTCTTCCGGCGCACGTCGCCCCCCTCCCCTCGTGGGGCTCCTGAGCGGCGTGCGTACTGCATTTGCATGGCCGAGCCGCCTGCTCCCGGTTCAACTTTTGGCAACGTCGTCCTGCCCCTGCCCCGTACCCCACTGCTGCCCTGCCGCGTGATGTCACCCACCGAGTTATTCGCGTGTTCACGTTAAGGCTAGCTGCCGATACCCCCTGCGTTCGGCGCCGATACCCCCCGCGGCGCGCTCCAGTCCGGGGTATCGCCGGCGCGGCGGCGTCACTGGGCGTCACGGAGGGACGAAGGGAAAGCCCGGCGGTGGATACTCCGGCCTGTGGTTGGTGTCGGAGCGAAGGTCCTTGTGTCACGGCGTCCTTAAAATGCTGGAGATTGTGACGTCACGAAGACCCTTCGCCGCCCTTGAAAAGCCTGTCTGTGCGTTGCATTGTGTGTAGATAGGTCTTTGTTGGCGGGGCGTGTCGAGGCGAGAGTACGGGACTCCAGTCTTCCATACCGGCCGGGGGCGCCGGGGGGCGTGTGGCGGCGTGGCGCGGACGGACCCCTGATACGAGACGGTGGTCTGGCGCGGTGCGGCGCGTCACCATGTGTCTGCCACCGTGGCGCAGTCAGCCACGGATGCCCTGCCCTGCGCGTTGATGTGTCGCCGTGTAGCGATGCTCAAGTTCCGGCGCTTCAGAGCGGACCGGGTGCGGACGAATCCACACTATTTAAGGACTCGTCGTGAAATGGAAACGCGCTCACAGTTTTGGTCTGTTGAACCACTCCGCCCCATCTTGATTGGACGCTCGCCTCTGGCTGTTGCAGGTGAATCCCGGCAGCCGCGCGGCCTCGCAGGGCGTGCGCGAGGGTGACGTCATCACCGCCATCGACGGCCAGCCCACGGCCAGCATGACCAACTCGGACGCCCACCACCTGCTGCGCTCCGGAGGGCCCACCCTGAGGCTCGGCCTCAACGAGTGAGTAGGAAGACTGCTTTGTTTTGGGCGTGAAAAATGAGAACGGCGTAACTGGGTGACGAGGGTCATGGTGGCGGCAGCGGCCGGTCGGCTGGAATGGGGGCAATCGAGCTTAGTGGCGGCGGGCATCGCGTGCTGGCGGTAGCGCACTCACTTGGCGGCGCAGCGCACGCGGTCACGGCCACGCCGGACCATTTACTACAGTTCCTCCTTATAAAACAAAAAAAAAACATCTAAAACAAAAACATCAAAATAAAAAAAGAGAAAAGGTGCGATTTTCACTTCTTCTTTTTGGACTTGGAAAATTCTATTTTATTTTTTAAATCGCGACTTTAAGGGCAGTGCTGTTTTCCTCTCTTTTTCCCATTCTCTTTTTTTTTAAAGCTGTTATTTCCCTTTTGGCGCTCTGGAATGCGGTGGGTGTAGGTGGGTGTGGGTGGCCCTGCACGCAGGCCGACAGATCATGTCCAATGACCGGAATCGCGGGCCACTGGCTATGGCTATGCAGCCGCGCTGCGCCGTGGCACGCCGAGCCGCGATAGAGTGACGTGCCAGGGCTGCCAACGCGCCCGCCTCGTTTGAGGGAGACACTTTCTGCATCTGCGCGAACCCTCGCTGCACGAAAGACGATGCTTCGGATGAAGATTACTTTAAAAAAAATATATTTTAGAAATCCTTCGTTCTTGATTTTGACTTTTGTTTTCTCTTTTTCCCCCGCAGTTCGACCGGCGGACCGATCAAGCGGCGCGGCAGCCTCCGACGTAAGTCTCGCCAGCATCGTCATCAAGGGACGATTACCGCGGCGACTGGCCGGGCAGCGGGTGGGGGGAGTGGGGGGAGCCCCTGCCACCGGACGCGTAGGCACCGCGACCACCACGGCTGCGCGCGGGTTGCCTACCCCGACGATTCGCAAGGCGCCCGCCGCCCGACGCCGGAGTCGACACGTTCGACTCGAGACTGGGCCAAGTAGTGGTAGATTCTGCAGTCTCGGCGCTTCGGAGTGGAGCGCGTACCCGTCGTGCGTGGCGGACGAGCTGTGCTGGCGCGTCCTTTGCGTCTCCGAGGGTGTGTGTATGTGTGTGTGTCATGAATGGACGAGTGAATGCAGAATGCGATTGGTGTATGGGTGCCGCTCGCTCGCCTCCCGCCCGAAGCGGATGCGTTTGCTCCGCTGCGCGCAACGCCCGTAACCCCCTCCTCGTCCCCCTCCCCCCCCCCCCCCCCCCCCCCCCCCCCACCGTCTCCCGGCGTGGCCATCCTTATATTGGGTGTAGTTATAAATCAGGCCGGCGATCGCCACCTGATCGCTGACGGCCGGCATTGGCCGCGCTGCGCTGGTAACGTCCCCGCCTCACGGCACCGCGCACCGCGCAGTGGGCCAGAAGACTGAGGCTGGCGCGGCTGGAACTCTGGACACCTTTTGACCTCCAGAGTCGTTAAACTGTGCTCGAAGAACTGTTCGAAGACCTATCGAATGATGGGGGTCAAACGCTCGATCCGAGCACTATTCAACGACTCTGGAGGTGGAGACAATGCCCGCAGTTTCGGCCGCCGACACGGGTCTTCTGGCCCACCGTGACGCGTGCGTCTGTCTCTCTCGCACTCGCTCGGGGCGCGGCCGTGAGTGCGAGAGAGACGGGCGTATCGGCCTGGGCAGCGTTGTGGTGAGAAACGGCGGCATCGCCCCGTTCTCGTCCCGTCGGTCATCCCGGCGCTCCGGAACGGAAGTGCGGACGCCATCCGTGGCGCACAGCACTGCATTGCTGCATAGCGCGCCCGCGGCTCCACCACCGGGGCTCTGTTTATAGTCACGTGACTCTTTTATTTGACAGTGTCACTATTTTGTGTCCTAGGGGTGGTGCGCGGTGCGCGGTCGTGATCGACTCGTCGCGCGCAGTGCGCCAGAAGACTCCCAGGGCTCTGGCCACACTCGCACCGGGCCTCTGGCCCTCCGTGCGGCGGGCACGGCTGGGCGCGGACGTTTGAAGCGAGTAGTGTGTCGCCGTGCCGTTGCGTGGCAGTCACGCGTGGCGGGCAGGGCAGGGCGCGGCAGGGCAGGGCGCGGCAGGGCAGGGCGCGGTTCGGAAGGGGCCGCGCCCTCCGCCCTCCGGCCCTGCCTGCCGGCCTCATGCCTCGGCGATGGCCTGCCTGCTCGTTGCTGCTTAATGTTTTCTCCAGTCTCTGGTGAGCGTCTCCGAGGGACGGGTCGAGGCGAGCCGGCGTGCCTTGGGCGATACGGCCAGCCGCGGCGATAGATAGCAGGAAGGAGCGTTCACGGCTCCGTTCCAAGGCGCCCCCGTCGCCTAGTCGCGTGTGTGTGTGTGCGTGTGCGGTTTCGTCGCGGTTTTCCTTTTTCTGCAACTTCGCTCGGCAGAAAAGGAAAAGTTACACTTTTGTAGGCGGTATTAGCTTTGTTTTAAAATCGGAGTCGTGCGACAATGCTGCCGCCGCGGAAGGCGAGGACGATGACGCTCTTGTGCTGCAAGGGCGGGGAGGCGCCGGAGGACTCCGGCGGGCAGTCTGCTCCGGCCGCCGCCACTCCGGTCCCGGCTCCGGACCCTGCTGCACCGCGCCGGAAGCGCCGGAAAGCGAGGCGGGGCCCGTCGCTGTGCTGCTGCCGCTGCTGCGGACCGGGACGCGGTATGATGATGCACTCCCACAGTGGGCCAGTGGCCGAAACTCTGGGCACGCTCCGGCCTCCAGAGTCGTTAAATAGTGCTCGAATTTAGCGTATGACCCCATCAATGGATTCCTCGTTCGAAGAGCAATTGATTCGTCTGGTCATAAGCTCCATAGAGCACGAATCAACAACTGGAGAGGCTGGAACGTGCGGACACCGGTCCTCTGGCCCCCTGTGCGTCCCTCGCAGGTGCGAGAGAGACAGCCGAGCGAGATATAAGCGACTGCTCTATTCGGAATGGGACTGCAGGCTCGGCCCCGGTCCCACGTCTGGGCGGGGCCCTACCCGCGGCCACGGACTGGCACGGAGTGGCACAGCGGGGCACCGAGTGGGAGGGCCGCGCTTTGACACGCATCATAGACTACCGGCCCACTGAATAGCTCTCATCTCGTCTCTCCGTCGCTCCCGCGCTCAGGCAACGGGTGCGAGGGGGACGGCAGGAGCGAGAGGACTTTGGGAACCGCCGCCGTCGATTCATTTTAGCAATAAAACGAGAATAAAACCCGCTGCCGCTGCACTCTCACGTTGCTGACCCCTTTGTTGTTGTTGTTGTTGCAGGGAGCAGCGAAGCGAACAACAACACCAGCAAGGCCGCCAACAAGCACGCCGAGAAGGAGTCCACAGGTGCGGTTCGCTTTCCATGTTGTTGTCCGTATCGGCTTTTGGTGGAGGGAGCTGGGGGGCTGTCGTAGCAGTCTAAACTTATCAGACTGACTGTAGCGCTATGGCGGACGCACGGGGTTTGCGCTGCAATGTCAGACACAGTGCGCACTGATTCGTAAACACGCTCGTTAATTTATTTTTTTCAGCACTGCTGAAATATTTGCTTTCGCGACACGTAATAGCTTAACTATGCACAGCGTAGAATTGAACGAAAAGCGTTCCCCGTAGTATGGAGTAGGGGGATGGGGGGGATGTCGTCAAATTATGAGGTTCTTACGCAGAGGGTTCAAACAGGCATACTTTAGACAGTGTGAGCATTCCAAAAACCTTAAGGTAAACCATTAAAAATCGTTTTTGTTTTCCCCTGGGGTCATTCCTTTCCACCCTTAGCGCGGCGGCGTGCGGGCCGCGGGGGCGGCGTGTCCAAGTCCCGGTCCGACCCGGAGCTGGGCCGCGAGGGCAGGGTGGCCATCAGCTCCTCCCGGGCGCGGAGGCTGCGAAAGTACCGCTGCAAGATGCGGCGCGCGCAGGAGCTGCAGCGCCTGCAGGACCAGTCGCAGCCGCTGCTGCAGGAAGAGGAGGAGGAGGAGGAGGAAGAAGGGGCGGAGACGCGCAGCGCCAGCGCCAGCCGCCGCGGCAGTGTGGGGAGTATCGACGGGGGCGCGGAGGCCGGGGGTCTCGACGGTCGCACGGGGGGTGGCGCTACCCCGCCGCGCGGGGGCAGCCTGCCGCTCGAGGTGCCGCGGCGCATCGTCGAGAACCCCCTCTTCGACGACGAGGACCAAGACGCGGACGGCAGCCAGCAGCGGCTGGGCCCTCGGTGGCGCAGGTCCACGTCGAGCCTGTCCAGCCGCAACAGCCCGGACCTGGACGACGTGGAGGGGCTGGAGAGCTTCGTCATCATCGTGACGGAGGAGACGGACGCCGGCGGCGAGGACGGTGACGTCACCATCAAGGAGATCGAGGAGATCGTCGTGGACGTGGGCTCCATGACGCCCAAGACGCCCGAGTGGGACGGCCGCCGCCACCCGCTGGACGTGGCGGCCAGGGGCGAGGTCGCCGTCGACGGGGACCAAGGGCGAGGCCCGCACGAGGCTGTGATAGCACCCGCACATTCCAAGGCCGAGGACGGCGAGGCCACCGAGGACGCCGCTCAGACTGAAGCCGCCGAGACTGACGCCGACTGCTTGACTACCGGCGAGACTGAAGCCAAGAAAGGCAGGCGGCCGCTGAGGCGGTACCCCAGCATCGTGGAGGCCTACCTCGACCACAAGATCAAGCAGTACGAGATCGCGATCCAGCGCCTCGACTCGCCGGTGCCACCCGACGACGACCACGACGATCATGACGACCATGACGACCGGCCCGAAAGCCCCCTGCTGCTGGAGAGCTCGGCCAGCGTGGAGGAGCTGCCCGACGACAGCTGGGAGTTTGCCGGCGAGCTGCAGCCCCTGGAGGCGGCCACCTACTTCGTTAGAGAGTTCGACGTTGATGAAGCGTTCTGCCCTTTTGAGTTCCCGACGGCGACGTCCGTGCCCCAGCACGAGGCCGTGGAGGTGACCGTCGGGAACAGCTCTCCCTCCACGGCCCCCGCCAGCGAGCCCCCCCCGCGCCCCCCGGCCGTCCCCGCCGCCCCCGGCGCGCGGCCTCGAGGTGATCGAGGAGGAGCCCACGGAGCACGGCGTCGGACAGGCGCTGCCACCGCCCACGCCGGTGGCCAGGACGGCCAACAGCAGGCTGTCGCGGCCGCTGCGCATCCCGCTGAACGCGGCGCGGCGCCGGGCGAACGCGTATGCCGCCGAGCAGGGGCGCGCGCAGCCCACGCAGAAGACCGTCGTCAAGATCTCGGAGGTCACCAAGCACGAGGTGGACCTGCCCGAGATGGCCTCGGCCACCGTCACCTTCCCGCCAGAGGCTCCGGCCGAGGTCGGCGTCGTTAGCCTGCGGCCGCTGTCGGGCGTGTTCGACGGCGCCGAGGTCGTGTTCCTGGACGACGCCAGCAGCACGAGCAGCATGGGTAGCAAGACGCCTACCTTCGTGGACGAGGACGAGGAGGACACCCTGGACGAGGCCGGCGAGGACAGCGCCGACTGGCGCGACGCCAGCCTCAAGTCCACCACGCCCGCCTCCATGGAGGCCTGCATGCCGGACATCGTGCAGGACGCCAACACGTCGCCGCTGGCCAAGTGGCTGCAGAACAGCGCCGACTACCACGCGGCGCTGCAGAGGCCGGACGACGCCGAGGAGAAGAAGAACGCCGTGGTGAAGACGGAGTGTCCGGAGGCGGTGCGTGAACCCGTCGACGATGAGGTGATGGTGGATGCCGTGGAGGAGGTCGCAGACGCGGACAGGGGGCAGAACGCACCCACGGCCGTAAAGGACCTCGATGTGGAGCTGGAGGTCGCGGACCACCCTCCGACAGAGGGCAGCACCTCGCCGCCGGCGCAGCCATTGGTCCCCACAGAGCCCCCCGTCAGCCTGAGGACGCTCTTGGACGACTCAAACACAAGCGGGCGCCCCGAACCACGTCAAGAGACGCCGGAGCACTTCGACACGCCGCCCGAGTCGCCGGAGCAGCCCTGCCGTTCGGAACGTTCCGAAGCCAGTCTCCGTAACGAACTTTGCCAACGGGACGGCAGTTGTTCCACGCGGCGGCGGCGGCCTTGCGACAAAGCGACGCCCCCGTCCCCGTCATCAGCCGCCGTTTGTTCTCCAGAGTTGGCAACTTACGTCGCTGAAACTTGCGGCCAGCCTCCCGTCTCGCAGACGCAATCTGTTGGAGTCGGCTCTGTGTTCGCGGCGCAGGGCGGCCACCCTGACACATTCCATGGGCGGGAAGCGGCGGAGAGGCGGCCCCGCTACAGGCCGGACCCCCACGTGGAGCTGGAGATGGGCGAGCTGATCGCCTCGCTGCAGGCCTTCAGCGCCAGGGTGGAGCCCTCGCTCAAGGTGAACGTGCCGCGAAGACAGGCGGCCGGCGTCGAAGAGCAGCAGCAGCAGGAGCAGTCCGCGCCGTCGCAGTACGAGCAGGGCCGGCCGGGCCTAAGGAGGAACCCCGTGGCCAGGATGATCGAGGACTACTTCAAGAAGAAGCCGAAAGTTGCGGAGCCCAAGAGGAGTAAGGGCAGTACGGTGTGGAGCTTGCTGCACCGTCCAAAGGACAAGCCTGTTGTTAAGGACAAGCCAGTCGTTAAGGACAAGCCTGCCGTCAAGGAGAAGACTGTCTTCAAGCACGAGCCTGTCAAGGACAAGGTCCAGCTGGGCTTGCAGACCACCACCGTGTACGCCGCCATGTCGGGCGACGGTGGCGCTGCCCTGCGGAAGGCGTCGCCCAGCAGGAAGCTCTACTCCGAGATCGGCCCGTACGTCCGGGACCCGACGTCACCGCCCAGCAGCTGGGCGTCGCGGTGCGAGAGGACGCCGACGGCGACGCCTACGCCGGCGCCGCCGCGGTCCTGGACCTGCTCCCCGCTGTCCAGGGGCTGGTCGACGTCGCCGGGCCGCAGCGTGTCGCGGTCGCCGTCGCGCGCCCTGTCGCCGTCCTCGCAGGGCACGGCGGCGTACCCCTCGGACGTGGAGGACAGCGCGGCGTCCACGCTGCGCGCCGAGGACCGCTGGTGTCCGAAGCCCAGGCTGCCGGACATCTTCGAGTCGCAGGCGCTGTTCCGGCCGCAGCGCGTCGCGTCCCCGGAGGCACCCGTCGGCGACGGCCGCGTCGTGGACGGCCGCCTCGTGTTCCTGTCTTCGCCACCGCTGGCACCGCAGCCCGCCTCGTGGCGCAGCCGCAGCAGCGCGTCGACGGCGTCCTCCTACTCCACGGGGCTCTCCACCGCCGGCTCGCGGGTGCTGCTGTGCCTGTCGCCGTCGCAGCGCCGCTGCTTCCACGGCCGCGCGCCCACACCCGAGGAGTGCGCCGGGCTGCTGGACATGCACCACAAGTTCGCGGAGCGGCGCGCCTACCACGAGACGCCAGCGCCGCCCCTCCGGACGCACTCGTCCAAGTTCCACCGGCAGCGCGCCGACATCGACACGGCCCTCTGGATCCACCGGCAGCCCCTCGGGCAGCGCCTCGGGCAGCGCGACGACGACCCGGCCGCCGGGCCCGATGCCAGCACGACCAGCACGGCGGCGTTAAAGGTCAGCGGCGCGGACTCGGCGGCGTGGCGGCGGAACGCGGACGCCGACTTGACCAGCCTCCTGGCCCTGCTCAGTGCACCGAGTGCGCCGGCCCCGACGCCGCCGCCGAGCGCACCCATGCCGACGTACGTCCTCGACGCGGGCGGCAAGCACCGGTATGAGTTCGACTCGGACTGCCTGACGCGCTGCGTCTCGGAGGCGCGCTCCTTCTCGTCCATCCTCAAGGACAAGCTGTTCTGGAAGCTGAGCAGCCTCGCCGACGGCGGCCCGCCGCCCCGGCACACGCCGCCGCGGCCGCAGGCGTCGCCGTCGCGCGTCCGCCGGGCCTCGCAGGGGGACTCGGCGTCCGCGTCCCGGACACCCGCGCCGACGCCGCCCCCGACGCCGCCGATGACGAACGGGACCCGTGTGCCGAATGGCGACGCGCGGAGCGTGTACGAGGACCTGGGGCCGGACAGCCTGTACTGGCAGTCGCTGGCCGCGCCCAAGGCCGCCGACGCCAAGGCCGCGCCGGGCAGGGCGTCCTCCGTGCCGCCCGCCTCGCCCGCGCCGCCGCCCGAAGAGCGCCGCGTCAACATGTACGACGAGTACATGGCGCAGGTGGCGGAGCGCAACCGGCGCAGGCAGCAGAAGGTCATCAAGATCTCGGACCCGGAGGCGGTGACGGGAGCGCGCGCGCGCCGCGCCCACGTGGACCTGGGTGTGCAGCAGCCCGGCCAGCACGGGCCAGCACGGCCAGCACGGTGCGCTGGAGCAGGGGGACGCGCCGCAGCTCAGGTTGGTGCCGCGTGTGCCCTCTTTGCGCATTGCTGTCTAGAGCCCCCTTTCCGGGCCGGTCGCTTAACCGGGCGCGCCGCTCCGCCGCGACGGCGTCCTCGTTGCGCAGGTGCGTGGTGACGCCGCAGCAGGGCGACGTGCTGGCGCAGCTGCAGCGCCGCGCCGCCGAGAAGAACTGCGTCGTGATCAAGGACGCCGGCGACCGGCAGCGCGCCACGGTGACGGAGGTGCGGCAGCTGCTCCAAGCACCTGCAGGAGTTCCTGGCCTTCGCCAAGGACGGGGACGACGGGGATGGGGGCGAGGGAGATGGCGGCGGTGAGTGCCCGACCGCGACCCCCACTCCACTCCGCGCCGCGCCGCGCCGGGGGAAATGTACAATTTAAACAGGACGGAAAACGCAGACTTTGCCTCCGTCCGCGCTTGGCGCTTGTTGTTCGCGGAGCAGCTTCCGCAAGTTGACGTGTCCGGGCAGGAGGGACCTATCTGTGCAGCCATGCCTGTACAGATAGGTCTTTGTCGCTGGGACGCGTCGAAGTTTTGCGAAAGATGATTTTGGCAGTGTTGCCCGTCGCTGCTCCGCGGGAGTCTTAAGGTGCGGGTAATCCCGTGCCGAAAACATGACGTGCGCCTCACCCTCTCTTCTGTTCCCCCGGCGCGGTGGAGCGGCGCGGCGCGGCCGGGCGCCTTAATGGTGTGGTGTGGTGTGCCGTGGTGTGCCGGTGCCCCCTAGTATGCGCATAACACATTAGCGAGGCGAAAGCCGAAAGCCTGCGAGAGCCTCTAACGCCCCGCTCCCGATGACTAGTTTCCCTTCTGTGTCTGCCTGTCGTGTGTGTCTGCTGTGTGGCCTGGTAGATTAAAAAGAATAACAACAGTTTGGTTTTTGTTGTTGTTGTTGATGTTGTTGTGTGACTAAAACAGTTTTGTCTCGGTCGCGCGCGGGTCGCCCCCGGGGGAGAACGCAGCCGCGCGCTTGTAGTTTTGCATTCGAATAAAGCAAGCAAGTAGTGAGCAGAGCGGCGAGCGCGCGGGAACTCGCCAACCACATCCAGTTTTTGCTCGTTAGATGCACTGTCAATGAAGTCAAAATTGCGCTCTCGGTGTCATTTCGGCCAATTAATTAATTAATAATTTAATTATATAACAAACCTATTTAATTCTTCCGTCGAAATACTAGGAAAATCAATTGAATGTTCGTCAGTTCGACGTGTAGGTTCTTTTTGAGAGCGCAGCCAGCTGCCTCCCTTCAACACTGGCGGACGTGGGCGGAGGGAGGCCAGCACCTGTTGGTCCTGCAGCCAGTACAGGGGCGCTGCGGTGCGGCTGAGGCTGCGCCCTCTTTAAACATGGATTAATTTATCAATTTTGGAGCGGACCGCTTGAGCCACGGCGGCAAGCACACATCAAAAGGGCGCTGGCGTAAATACTGGACGAGGGCGGCGCGGCCCGGCACCGGCACAGCCCCGCCGCGGGGAGGTGGCGGCGCGGCGGCTCGCGGAGCAATTAATTTATGCATCGGGAAATGAGGATGGGCCCGCCACGATGACGCACCCCGTGCGGCAACCCTCGCGGGCGGACTCCACGTGGTTGCGCCGGGCGCCGCGCAGGTGGCGCCACCGCCGCCGTTCGCAACCCCGTCGGGGGACGCGCGGGCGCTCTAGGCCGCAGCAAGACTCGAACCCGCGCCGCGCGGTGGTTCCCTGCCCTTCCCCAGGGCTGCTCGCAAGCTGCGCGGGCCGGCGGGCCGCGGGCTCCGGGCGGCGACGGATGCGCTTCTCCGGATGCTGCGAGCAGGATGACGAGAAGAGCAGGAAGACGCACGGAGAGCGGGAAGAGACGACGAAGAGAAATGCCCCGCCACGCCCCGCCACGCCACGCCCCGCCACGCCCCGCCACGCCCCGCCACGCCCCGCCCCGCCACGCCCCGCCACGCCCCGCCACGCCACGCCACGCCCCGCCCCGCCACGCCCCGCCACGCCACGCCACGCCCGCACGGTGAGAAGGGCATGCGGGTGACGAGAAAAATCAGAAGAGTGATGAAGCAGAAGCGAGGGAGCGGCGCGGTGGCGCGGTGGCGCGGCCCTGGAAATGGGGTGTCAAGGACTTGAGAAACTGTTTTATTATTGAGTAAAGCCGGAAGAAACACGGAGGCGGCGGCGTGCAGGATGAGGCACTCCTGGAGGGCGCGCGGGCTCGCTCCGCCTCCCTCGGCTCATTCCGAGTGTGAGCACCGTCTTTGTGAGAGACCCTTCAAAAACAGCCCCCCTCTAAAGAAAGAAAAAAAAATTAACAAAAATTAGAGTTTAAACGGCGCGTCCAGTCAGGGCCTGCCATTTTCTTGGTACCGAACCCGTTTTCTCTCCGGGGCTTCCGTCGCTGTCTCCCGACCGCGCTTCCCGGAACCGTCCCTCGTTCTTTTGTAGCGCGCGCCGTGCGTCGCCGTCCCGCGGCGTTTCATCGCTCGTGGCACTCTTTTTTTCTTCTTCTCTTTTTTCCAAAAAAGGAAAACGATTTAATTATTACAAGCGCAAGCCGGGGGGCGCCCGCGGGGACGTGCGGGGAGCGGAGCGCCGCACAGTGGGCGAGACGAGCGGTGTTGGCGGCCAAAAGTCTGGGCATGTTCCCACCTCCAGAGTCGTTAAATAGTGCTCCTGTAGATCGTTTGACCGTACCAGCCGATCGCTCTCCGAAGGGGGAACTCATTGGTGGGGTCGAGCTCTATTCAACGACTCTGGAGATGGTAACATGCCGAGGTTTTCGGCAGCCAACAATGGTCTTCTGGCCCACTGTGCGTCGGCGCGGCGCTGTGCCACGCTGTGCCCGTGACCCTCGCTGGAGAGCGCGCCTGTTCGTGGCTGGAGCGCCCGGCGGGCTAGGCAGCCGGTCGGCGGGGCGGCAGGGCTGCGCTCGGGTTGCCTACCGCCACGGCGCTCCCCCGCCGTAGCACCGTGGCCTCGCTCCAGGGGCTGCGGGCTGCGCTGCGGTGAGCGCTGCGACGGCTCCAACCTGGAAGGGGGAGAGGGGTGGCCTCGCGTGTGCTGCACGCGCCAGGCTAGGACTACTCGCTGCTCATCCGACCCGATGCCCCCGTGCCCCGCCCCGCCCCGCCCCGCCCCGCCCCGCAGCGACCTTGTCGGGGCAGCCTCTCCCGGAGCACGTGTCTGAGGGGAGGGGTCGGTAGTTTGCCACGGAGGTATCGACTTGAGTTATCGCACATAGACGGCTTTGGCAGCAGGGCGACGCACGGTGGACAAGAAGACCGGTGTTAATTTGGCGGCACTTTGACGAACGCAGGAGCCGTTTAGTCGTGCTCGGGGTGAGCATGGAAATGGGTTGCCCTGCGAAAGTGGAGCCCTATTCCAGCACTATTGACCGCCCTCGTCTGCTTGGCGCTGTGAATTGCTGCCGACCACATCGGTCTTCTGGTCCACCGTGCGCCGACCGACGGCGGACTGGGTTGGCCGCCGCGGGCTGCGTGCGAACACGTCTGCCTCTCTCGCACTCGAGTGCTCGACTCCGACCCGCCGGCCTATGGAACGGAAATGAAGGCCGGCTTGGCTGGCTGGCTGGCTGGCTGGCCGGCCGGCGGTCCGGTCGCGGCGGTGGAGGGGGAGACGCAGCCGGGATGGGGCAAGGGGTGGAGCAGCAGGGGCGCAGGGCGGAGGCTTGGCGTTATTCTTGGCACCGTTTATTTTCAACACTTGAAATTAGGCCAAACAGCACCTCAGCGGCTGCTCACCGTCCCGCCCCCTGTCCCTCCCTCTCTCCTCTCTCTGTTTCCAACTCTCTCTCTCTCTCTCTCCTCCTCCCTCTCTCCTCTATCCTCCTCCCTCTCTCTTTCGTCCCTTCCCTTTTGCTCGTTCTCTGCGCGCCGCGCCCGCAGTGCGCTACCCCCACGACGCGTTGCCGGCGGATATGACTGTGTGCTGGCGGCCGAGCGATTCGTTTTGCCTTCATTTACTGGCCAGCCTCGGCCTCTCTCTCTCTCTCTCTCTCGGTACCGGCCGACCACGGTCTTCTGGCCCACCATGCCCTGCCCTGCCCTGCCCTGCCCTGCCCTTTGTGCTGCTGAAGCGGGCGGCCCGCGGCCCGAAGGGAACACAGCGCCGCGGCGGCCGCGGCCCTCACAGGGCGGGGCGGGAGTACACCTGCAGGCCCTGCAGGGAGCGCCGGGATTTGCGATGGGCGGCACGGCTGTGTCACGCGGTCGAACCGGGCGGGCAGAGGGGGCTGGCAGCGCGGGCAAAGCTCGTGCACGCGCACGCAAAGTTTCATCCCTTACCCCCCAAAATAAAAACGCGCCGAGTTCTGACCTCCAGGGTCACCACAGTCTCTCGACCCAGTGTGCCCCGGGTCCAGTCAGGGTCGTATCTGCCCCGCTGGCTGGGTGGCTGCGTGGCGCCTCGGCCGGAGCGCCGGTGCGCGGAGCGTCGAGATGTATTCAGATGAGGTTCTAACAAGCCACCTGGGTCCCTACCCCCGTGCTCTGCCCTGCGCAGGGCCAGCCCTGTACACGCCCCGGCCCGCCCCGCCGACCAATATCGACCGCGCCGCCTCGACACGCTGTCAGGCCCGCCGCAGGAAACACAGAATTTCACAAACGCATTTTTTTAACTTTTTTAGCAGATGATACATTCATGATAAATTTAAAAAATAATTAAAATAAATTTCATGAATGTGTCAATCGGCTTGTACTGTCATATTGCGTGACCTGCAGCGCTAGTGGCAGCGCTAGTATGTAAGCAGCGCTAGCGTCGGCAGAAGAAATTAAGCGAGGGGGGCTGTGTGTCGCTCCGCAATGCAGGCAGTGGTGGCGCGCAAAACAATGACACCTTGCGGCCCTCCTCTCTCACTCTCACCCTTCCCTCGGCGCTGCCCGCGGCCTGATGCGCGCAACATTTGAAATTCACCACTGCGATTACAGATGAAAAAGAAAGGTCACAGCCTAAACTACCCGAGAAACTATCAATTCAGCATAAACAAAAGCTGTATCATCTGCTTTCATTATCATTTATGGAATGAGATTTTTTTTTTTTAGAAAATGTCTGAATCGATTTTTGTTAAAATTCTTTTTTGTTGGGAGCATCAACGAGGGGGAGCAGGGGGCGTACCTGGTGAGGGCGGGGGTGGCGGAGTGGGCCGCCGGATGCGTGCTCTATGCAAAACGGCGAGGGGCGCAGGGCCGCAGGAAGCACGGCGAGGGCGGGCGGAAGCGAGGCCCTCGCCGACGAGACGGGAGGGGAAGGGAGGGACAGATGGACGCGGCAAGTGAATTAGATTGCCCACTTCTCTGCCGGACTGTCCTGTCCGTCCGCGCCGTCCCGCCTGCCTTTCAGGTTCGGGCCGCCGCCGCCAGAGCGCGGGTAGGGGCGGGCAGAGCAGAGCCGCCAGGCAGGGAAGCCCTACCGCGCCGAGCCCTGCGTCGCGTTTCCGGCTGGAAAGCGAAAAGGAAAAAATAAAGAAGAAACTGACACAAAGAAAGTCATTTTAAATATAAAATGCAATCCGCTTCGACTTTAAGTGGCAAATGGCACTTTTGCTAAGTAAAAAAATGGTTATCTGAATTTGGGAATGAATGGGAAAGGAAAATCAGCCCCGTAGCTGAAGCGGAGCTAAAAACCTATTGCAGTATTGTATTTTTTCCCTGTATTTTCGCATCAAACTAACATGCCTGGTTGTTCCCCTCTGCGTACATAGACGACCTTTCCCTCGTCCTGCCTATCCTGGATCCTCCCTGGAGCGTCTATTTCTAACCGGCTTTGTAGTACGAGCTCCCCCTGCCGCAGCAGCAGCCCTAGCAGTACGTAGGCCCTGTGTGCAGGCTTGCTGGCCGAGATCGAGCGAGCGCTGCTGGACAGCCTGGACCAGTCGGGGCGACCTCACCCTCCTGGAGGAGGTGGACCAGTCCCTGTGTCTGGCCAGGGGCTTTCTGCTGGAACCAGGTTTGACCGCGGCCTAGCGTCGTGTTGTTGCTGTTGCTCGGCGCTTTCTGCAAGTTGGAGGCGGCATTTGCTTTTGAAGAATTCCCACACGCACACACTCACACAGACAGACAGACAGTAGAGAGAGAGAGAGAGGGGGGGGGGGATAGGCAGGGGCTCGGCTCGTTTAATCTGTTAGAAATTGTGTGGCTCTGCTTTCGTTTACGTTCGCTTTAGTGGATCTCCCGCTCCGCGCATGCTGATGTGCTCTGGGTGGCGGTGGCGGTGGCTCTGTCCTTGCGTGTCGGTCTGTCTGTCTGTCTGCTGTCTGTCTGTCTGTCTGCTGTCTGTCTGTCTCTGTGTGTGTGTGTTTCTGTGTGTAGTGTTTGTTTGTAGTGTTGTCTGCACCGTTGGACCGCCGTCGTGAAGGAGACACGGAAGAAGGTGTGTGTGTGTGTGTGTGTGTGTGTGTGTGCTTCCGGATAAAAACGCCGCGAGACAACTAGCACACTGTAGTGCAGGGTTATTTAGTGGTGGCCACGGGGCGAAAGTTAATAAGATGAATTTGTCCCCGTGTGCCCCGTCAAAACAGCTTACTCCCAGGGCAGTCCTTCATGTTGGCACCGCTGGTGAAAGGAAAGGGGGGGGGGGGAGCAGCCGACTCGAATTCAGCACAGTCGGTCCGTTCACCGATCCCTTACGTCTATTGAATGGCTGGCTGGCGTCTCCGCTGTGTCGCCTGCACTGCGGCGCGAAATCTAACAAACTCGACGCCCACCTGTACAGCAACAGATAGGGTGCGTGCAGGTGGGTGTACTACACCACGCAGCGCGTACTTGGCAAGCGTATGCTTCAGGTGGGGCGTAAGACACATGGCAGCACGGCCCACCTGGCGGCGTACACTGCCGAGTTGGTAGGGGGGTTTCTGCGCGCTTGGCAGGGTAGGGTAGCCGCACAGGCTGCCGCTGCTGGGGTGGTCCCTGGTCCCCGCTGGGCCTACCCTTCCTGTGTGACTCAACGGATGCCGCCAGGGTCGGGGCTTTACCTGGCGACGGAGGGGTGCCTCCGCCGCTACGCCCCGACTTGCGCAATGGTGCACGCTGCAGGGAGAGTTACCCACGCCAAATGAGCCCCAGCTTTTTCTTTATTTCTTCTAAGTGTCCGGGGGAACGTCAACCCCCGCCCCTCCCCTTTCCCTCGGTGCGCTGCTCTTACCTGGCAGCGGGGGCGGCATGACGTACGTCACGTGACGCGACGGGGCGGGGCGTACGTGGCCAAAATCGCGATGGGAAACGGTTTTCAGCAAGGCGTCCGAGTCCCCGCTCCCTTCTTTTTTGCCGTTTCTCTATTTATTTTTAGGTTCATTATTTTTGTTTTTATTGGACACGCGTCAGGCGGGGCCGGGCCGGGGCCGGGCGGGCCGGTGGGTGGTGGGGGGTCGCCGGACAGTGGGCGAAAAAGACCAGTGCGGGCGGTCAGAACTCTGGACATGTGTCTCTCGACCTCCCAGAGCCGTCAGAGAATGATCGAATCAATCGTTTGACCCCATCAATGGGTTCCTTGTTATTAGAGCAATCTTTATTGATACGGTCATACGTTCAATTTGAGCGCTATTAACGACTCGGTATTTGAAAACATGCCCAGAGTTTTGCCCGCCAACAATTGGTCTCCTGGCCCACTGTGCGCCGCCAGCCGCGCCAGCCACGACGGGCAGGTCCGGGGCGGTGAAATTTGAAATTGCGACGATCTGTATCTCGTAAGCGCGGACATTTACGAGTGTTTCGCCACGTTGCCGCTCGCCCGCGGATAAATTTCGATATTAATCTTTTGATTTACGCGCTCCGCCGGCGCGGGCAAAACCCTGGCCGCCGCGGGGGGGCGAGGGCCTCCGCAGGCCAACAGGGGGCTGTTGTTTAAATTAAAGAGTCCGCCGGTCGGAATCATGGCGGACGCGGGGTCCCTCGCGGCTCGGCTCGGTCCGGCTCGGTCAACCGGGGTGAAAATGTGTGCAAATTAATACCACGTTCTGGGAGTTTCTCTCTTTGTGTGTGTGGTGTTCGGGAGGGTGTGTGGGTTGTGGCGGCGTGGGTGACATCGCGGCGCGGTGTGTGGGGCGGGGCGGGGCGGGGCGGGGCGGGGCGGGGCGGGGCGGGGCGGGTAGACGCCCCAAATAGACGGTACTCGGTGTGGCGGCCGGCGGCGGCGCCTCAGGTAAGACGGCGACGACGGATCGTCGCGTCCGTCGCGCGCGGTCCTGCGTCGCCCCACCGCCCCCGCGGCGTCTGGCAGGGTGGCCCGGGAGGTAACCACTAGCGCAATACCCTGACTCATATGTCGCATAGTTTAGGAAAAAGTGGGAAAAAGCGCGGGCGATTTGTGCGTTGACCATCTCTGTAAAGTGCATACTCAGTGCACGCTCAGGAGCGTCTCGGTATGCACGCCTGGGTGCGTACTCGTCCTGAGCGTGTATTTATTGCATAGTACTTGCACCGGCCTTCCTGCCCACAGCGCGGCGGCGGCCTCGGCACCGTCTCTGCTTGACGGGGACGGGCCTCACTATTATTGACCATATGCCCGACCCGCGTCAAGGCGCGCACGGCCGCGGCGGCAGCGGTGCGCGGCGCCATGTGCTCGCCGCGGCGCACAGTGGGCCAGAGGACCGGTGTGGGCGGCCGAAACTCTGGCCATACGTTTCGACCTCCAGAGTCGCTGAATAGTGCTCGAATCGAGCGCATGACCCCATCCATGGATTGCTCCACCGACGAGGAATCCGTTGATGGGGTCGTACGCTGATTCGAGCACTCTCAAACGGCTCTGAAGGTGTCAAAATTGCCCCTAGTTTTGGCCGCCCTGGCCCGCTGCGTGGCGGAGCGGAACGGCCGGTGGGTGGCGTCTGACTGCGTCTGACTGCGTCTGACCTCCGCGCCGCGCGGCCTGCCGGTGCGGCCTGCCTGCGCCGTGCAGCCCGACGGACGGCGCCCCCCGAGACCGTCCTGCCCGCCGACGCCCTCAACCCTGTACCACTTTAGTTCGACTCGCGTCTCCTAGCGGGCTAAACGCCGCTACCGCGGCCGCGCCGCAGGCAGCCAGGGCAGCCGCACGCCCCGCGCAGCGCAGCGTCCGGACAGTCGCGCGTTCGCGCGCGCAGCGAGAGACAAGTGCGTGGGCGGGTGGCTAGCGTTCTGCGCCGCGTTCCTGGATAGCGTGCGGAGCGTGCGTGTGTGTGGACCGCGCCACAGGTGGCAGGGGCCGTGTCGGGTGCTGCAACGGGCCGCCGCTCCTATCGCCCTGGTGCAGCCCTGGCGGCGCACGCCGTGTGCTAGGTGGTCGATGAACTCACGGAAAGTCCCCCCAGCGTTAAAATTTGATGAACCCTTTCGACAAGTGCAGTCATCAGCTTTATGTCACTGTGAGGAATCCTCATGACGTGGGTGTTTGAAATGCGACATTCTGGAGTGTGTCTACGTCGACGCATGCCGGCAACAAAGACCTACCTGTACGGCGATGCCGTTACAGATTGGTCTTTGTTGCCGGAACATTTCGACGTGATCTCCTCTCGTGGAGGATCGGCAGTTGCCTCGGAGTGCTCCCCGAATCTAGATTACGAGGGGCGCGCGTCCGTTTGGAGTTGCATTTTAAAACCGCAATGTTTGCGCGCGTTCGCTCGGTGTCCCGCGTTGCCGAGGGTTCCTCCCGCTTTGGCCAGCCCCGACGGGGCGGGTCAATGCGAGTCCACAGGCAGGGGCGCCTATTTTTAAATCGGAAGCGAAACAAGAAAACGTGGTGTGCGGCAAATGGGGGAATTTCTTGTTTGAGCTTTTCTCTCGTGTGACCGCGCCCCGCATAGCAGAGCAGAGAGGGCCGCAGAGCTACGGCGGCACCGCGGCACCGGCGCGCTTAGCCCGGCCGCCCCCCCGGCAGCGTGTGTCAACCCCCGACTGTAAACACACCAGAAATACCCCACACCCCTCCCCCTCCCCCCATGCGTGGAGCCAGCCGCCGAGGGGACTGTATGCCGGCGTATCATATTGTGGTCGCCGGCATTTAGTTCGTTTTGGCTTAATTCGGCCGGCGCTAAGCCATCGGAGCCGCGACGGTTCCGAAGCTCTAATTGATTATTCCGGAATGGCGGAGCGTAACTTTTCACTCAGCGAACGGCTGCGGGGTTTCGCGCGGAAAATTCTTCTGGGAAACGAGGAGGTTGCCGAATTGCTTTGATGAACAAGCTTAGAAATAAACGAGCTTTGGTTTTTGATGCTGTTGGAGTGGCCAAAGTTTTGACTCCATAGCCTAACCTTGGTTATTCTTGAGAGATTTCTCAAAGTCGCTTCGGCAACATCTTTCGTTCCAAATTTCTGCGTCAAATGCAATATTTTTAATAGCTTAATTTTTCTTTTTGCCGGTGCGGTGCTGGTCGTTCCCCGCGCCCTCCACGTGCCCCAAATGAGTGTCGCGAGAGTGGCTCCGTAAGGGAGAGGGCGGGGCGCGGGGCGCCTCGGGCGACTCGAGCGTGGAATAGGCGGTCGTTTGGGGCCGCCTGCCCGGCCCGGCCAGGGGTTCGCGTCGCGAAAGGAGGGCAGAGAGACAGCGACCGCTGGACCGCAGGTTCAAGTTGAACCAACACTGTCGCGTGCATCCACTGGAGTTCATGGAGGCTCTAGGAATCTCGCTGAAAACGGAGGTGGGGGATTTCATGGGAGAGACACTCGAGTCTATCACCGTAAATGTGTGTCAGACGGGGCTTCTGGGCGTTTCGAGTGGGGCGGAGCTGGTGCGCGCCGCAACGCCAAGGTCACGAGGGAGGTCGCTGCAGGGCGTCATGCCGAGGGGCCCGCGCACCACTCGACGGCAACCCTGTGCGTCTGCATGAGTAGAGTATCAAACTTGACTCGGAACTCCATGCTGGCCGTCTTGGCCCGGCCCGAGAGCACATCGACACACAGGGTCCATCTGCATCGCCAATGCTGCACAGATAGGCCTTTGTTGCCGGGCTGCGCCCTTGGGGATGGGGTGCGTGCGGCCGTGCTGCCCGGAAACCCGCCGGCTCGGAATGCTCCGTGTAGTTGTCTTGGGGCTGCACAGTGGGCCAGGAACCGGTGAAGGCGGCCAAAACTTTGGGCATGTTTCTACCTCTAGAGTCGTTAAATAGTGCTCGGATCGAGCGTATGACCCCATCAATGGATTGCTCTGAGAACGAGGAATCCATTCATGGGGTCACACGCTAGATTCGAGCACTATTTAACGACTCTGGAGGTCGAAACATGCCCCAGAGTTTTTGGCCGCCCTCGCCTCGCCGGTTTCTGGCCCACTGTGGGCTGCCGCCGAGCGCGCTGGTCCCGCTCGGCCGGTGGTCCGTGAAACAAGGGCGCAGCTCCTCAGTAATTGCCATACAGATACGCCTTAACGCTGCGCGGTCGCCTCGCCCAGCTTCGTTTTATTAGAAATGTTTCCAACTCGCTGGAAATGTTGTTATTCCGATGTGTTGTTGCTGGGAGCGCCGCCGCGGGGCGGGGTGGGGTGGGGCGTGGGCGGGGGCGTGCCGGCCGCAGATTTAACTTGTTCCGCTTCGCTGTTTCGTCTCCTGCCATATGGGCAACTGTGACACACACCGGTCTGAAAACGGAGCACGCCGTGATGCCTGCAGGCCTCGTTATTGACCAGTGCATCTCTCGTGACGGGAATGGCTGCCGGCACACTGACCCACATGGGCGGGCCAACGGGCGGCGAATCCAGGAACGCAAGCGCCAGAACGAAAAAAAAAAAAAAAAACGAAAAGGAAAAAAAAATAATGAAAGAAGCGGGGATGTTGTGGTGCGAGAGGCAGGAAGATAAATGATGTTTTGTCTTCAGGAATATGCCCGTGGCAGGGCCCCTTGCCCCGACGTTCAAGGCTTCTGCCCCGAAACCAGGTAAACCGGAGGCCAACAACACACAACAATAACACAGGGGCGCCAGTGTCACTTGCCCTTAGGTTTCCGCCGTGGATTTTGTTTTGTTCCTGTTCTGCTTTTTTTTTTTTTTTTTTTTGAAGTGGGGGTTGCGCCAGCGCTCAGCGCAGCCCGCCGCGCAGCCTGTGACACAACCCCAATTTCGAGCTCGTTCACATGCAGGCGAATATTTCGTGATTTCACGGAGGATCGGGTCCAGGAACGGCTAGTGTGCTGTGTGTGTGTGCGTTGTGAGTGTGTATGCGTGTGCGTGTGCACGTGTTGGTATGCGTGTGCACGAGGGAGTAGCGGGATACAGTGGTGCCTCGATTTTTGATGACATCTTCCAGCGGAGCATGCATCAAAAATCGAGGCACTACCTGCGGACGGAGTAAGGAGCCGGGACGAGACCCGCCGGCCTCGCCGCCGGACCCTACCTGCTAGGGATTACCGCGGCTAATCCCCTGGGAGTGGAGAAAATTGGAGGGCCCTAAAAATTGATATTTGCGTTGTTTTTTTACTAAGTATGTTTGAAGAATTGCGTAAATGACTCAAAATTAAGGCAAGTCAAAAAAATTGCATCTCAAAATTCGAATTCAGACCCCAGCGGCGGTTCATTTCCGATCTGTCTTCAAAAATCGAGTCCTCACTGTAGGCTCTCCAGTCATGTGTGCAGCGGGGGCTCAAAATTGGAATTTCGAGGCGTGATTTTTTTTCACTCGCCTTGATTTTTCAGTCATTTACGCATTCCGTCGGACAGATTTTTGATAAATAAGCGCAAATATCAATTTTGAGGGCCCTCCAATTTGGGCAACTCCCAGGGGATTAAGCCGCGGTAATCCCTAGCAGGTATGGCCGGCGCCGAGGCCGGAGGGTCCCGTCCCCGGCCAGCCCGGCTCGACCCGAGCCGGAGTGGGTGGGGATGACTGCTCATCAAAAATCGAGTACAAGAGGCTCTTCAAAAATCGAGGGCACCACTGTAGACGTATGCGTCTTTTCGTGGAAGAGTATAAGAAAGGCCCGCTCGCCGGCGACGCGAGCTGTCTGGGTATCGATCTTCTACTCCGAAAAAAAAAAAGAGAAAGAGAGACGTTTCCATGACTGGGATTCTCTTTTTATGGGCGGGGGCTCTATTTGAGAAAGCTTATTCGGTCTTGCGCGAAAAAGGAAAAATGCTCCCCTGGCTTAATCTGACCGAGCTGCTGCAGTGCGGCGCACAACTTCCAGTCCAGAAAGAGGAAGTGCGCTGTCTACAACCGCCCCACAGTGGGCCAGAAGACCGGTGTGGGCGGTCACGGTGCGTGGGCGTGGACGGACGTGAGGTCGGAGGTCCGATCCCTGTTAACCCTAACGGGGGAGGGCACGGCGCGAAGGCACGGCGCGAAGGCACGGCGCGTGGGACAGAAGAGGGGGTTTCCGTTTGCAGTGTGGCGCCGCGCGCCGCAAGGAGGGGCGCTAATTTTAGGTAAAGGGCGAGGCAAAGCCGGCAGAGCCGCGCCCTGGCGGCAACCCTAGCGGCAAACTAGTGGCAAACCTAGCGGCAACCCTAGCGGGGCACAATCTCCACGAACACAAACACCCATTTACGGTGCCAAAACCAAAGTATGCAACCGCGCTAACTTGGCCATTTTTTTGAAAATGTTATTTTCTCTTTTGTTTTGAAAATATGGCGCGAGTGCGTCGGTCGCTGCCGCCGTCGGATCTGGCCGGCAAATAATATTTCAGCAGTTCTCTCGTCCGGCGAGAGAAAAGAGGAGAGGGGGGGGGGGGGGGGAGCTTTAATCACGCGGGCCGTGTTCTGCCCGTTAATTGCTGTTGTTGTGTGTTTGCACTGCCACGCCCGAGCCTTTTATACGCGTCAATTTGTGTATTTCGGATCCAAATAGACAGCTTTTTTCTATTTTTTCATTTTATTGCATTTTTGCTGTCTTTCTTTTGGTCG
>JAQQBG010000928.1:0-7500 GCA_032199755.1 Ambrosia artemisiifolia | reverse complement strand
CATCGCTTTTTATAAAATATCCTTTCCCTTCCCCCTTCTTTATCATTTTTCTCATTATCCTGCAACCTAAATTGATAAGATAATCAATGGATAAATTGATTGGGGCGAATCGTTGCATAGAAATTGATTTTATTTATCTAAGTTCATACAATTTATTATTTATTAATGTTTTCGTTTGGTCAATCGGTGAATAAAATTAACTGAAAAGGGGAATCATTCTATAGAACATCCTTTTTTATTTAATAACATTTAATAACACGTCGTAATACCACAAGACTTCTTCGTCAAATTACGACTCCGAATAGTGAATATTCGGATTCGATGACCAATCTAATCCGAATATTCATTGAGGGGAAGGTATGATTATGATATAAATGGACCAAACGGGAATTTTAGGAAAAAGATCTTTGAGATCTCTTTCCCCTTTTTTTCAATTCTCTACTCTAATATCAATATTGTAATCTTTATTGTAATCTTTATTGTAATCTTTTTTTCTATTACTCTAGATCGTATATAGTGTAATTGTATATTTTCATTTCCGAATTTCATTTTTTTTAGCCACGCACACATTGCCTTAGGTTAAACTAAAAAAAAACGATTTAGAAAACTAGTCAATGGTGGCCCTCCATGGATTCACCTATATAAGCCGCGGCTAAAGTTGCAAAAATAAGAGCTTGAATACCACTTGTAAATAATCCAAGGAACATGACGGGGATAGGAACCACTGAAGGTACTAAAGAAACAAGAACAACAACTACTAATTCATCGGCTAATATATTTCCGAAAAGTCGAAAACTAAGTGATAGGGGCTTTGTGAAATCTTCTAAGATGTTAATAGGTAAAAGAATTGGAGTTGGTTGAATATATTTCCCGAAATAACCTAATCCTTTTTTGGTAAGACCCGCATAGAAATATGCCACTGACGTGAGTAAAGCCAAAGCAACAGTAGTATTTATATCATTCGTGGGTGCGGCTAACTCCCCATGAGGTAATTGTATGATTTTCCAAGGTAAAAGGGCGCCTGACCAATTAGAAACAAAAATAAATAGAAACATAGTTCCAATAAAAGGAACCCAAGGACCATATTCTTCTCCAATTTGAGTTTTACTCACATCTCGAATAAATTCAAGGACATATTCGAAGAAATTCTGACCGCCGGTCGGAATGGTTTGTGGGTTCCGAACGGCTAGAGTGGCTGAACCTAATAAGATAGCAATTACAACCCAAGAAGTAATCAGTACTTGGCCGTGGACTTGGAAACCCCCGATTTTCCAATAAAAATGTTGGCCTACTTCCACACCGGATAGATCGTATAACCCATTTAGTGTGTTGATGGAACATGATAGAACATTCATATTGCCCTCTGACAAAAATAGAACTTTAAACAAAATTATTTTGATTCAACCATCTGTTTCTCGACTTGACTACTTGAATCGTATATTTTGAATACCAACTAATCAAATTCTATTCCTTGTTCTTTTTCTCTATTTTTTGAGATTCAGAAATAGTAACCGATTCGATAAATCTATGAAGGTTCCGAAATGAAATAACTTATTTATCTTATTATTAATCACGGATTTCTTATATAGCCAGAACGGCCCTCACAAATTGCAAATACTAATTTGTTAAGAATTAATCGGATTGAAGATATAGCGTCATCATTCGCTGGAATCGAAATATCTGCGAGATCGGGGTCACAATTTGTATCGATTAAACAAATTGTTGGAATTCCCAATGTGATACATTCTTGAAGGGCCGTATATTCTTCGTGCTGATCAACGATGATTACAATATCGGGTAACCCTGTCATATATTTAATCCCGCCCAGATATGTTTGCAAATGAGATAATTGTCTTTTCAACATAGCTGCATCTCTTTTCGGAAGACGGTTGAGTCCCCCTGTTTTTTGTTCAGTTCTCAAGTCTCTAAACTTATGAAGTCTCGTTTCTGTAGTGGACCAATTTGTTAACATACCACCGAGCCATTTTTTATTAACATAATGACACCGAGCCCTTATTGCAGCCCATGCTACTGAATCAGCTTCTTTATTTTTAGTGCCAACAATTAAGAATTGTTTTCCCCTACTTGCTGCATCAAAAACCAAATCACAAGCTTCTGATAAAAAACGAGCAGTTCTAGTAAGATTTGTAATATGAATACCTTTACGTTTTGCAGAGATATAAGGTGCCATTTTAGGATTCCATTTCCTAGTACCATGGCCAAAATGAACTCCTGCTTCCATCATCTCTTCTAAATTAATGTTCCAATATCTTCTTGTCATTTCTCCCCACACTGCCTCCCCCTTTTGAAAAAAAGCGAAGAGGTACACTGAAATAAATAATTGTTCCGATGGAACCTTCTCTTCTACCGTAGATTGGCGTAGATACATAGCCCAAGCCATTATTCTTTTCTATTTGTTATTTTTTTGATTACTATTACCAAATCAAATGACTGCACCGAAAAACCAACAGATCCTTTTAAAAGATAAAAGAAAGTAAAAGATAAAAGAAAGTAAAAGATAAAAGAAAGTAAAAGATAAAAGAAAGGGGTGAATCTGCTCTTAGGTATCATGAAATCCTAAAAATACTAAAAAAATGATTGTTCTTGTGTATCATGGAAATTCTTTGAAAGGCAAGAATCAAATAATTTTCTATGGTAGAACAAAATATCTTTCATTTCCCCCTCTAATAGATTCTTTTTTTTTAGTTCAAAGGCAATGTTGTTAGGAATGTTGTTAGGTTCGCTTGAAGATGTTTTGAAGCCGCTACCAACAGGTATCATCCCCCCCAGAACAACGTTTTCTTTCAGGCCTTTCAACCAATCGATACGCCCCAGGAGAGCTGCTTTTGCTAAAACTCGAGCGGTTTCTTGAAAACTCGCTTCGGATATGAAACTTTGAGTATTCATGGATGCTCTTGTTATTCCCAATAAGACGGCTTGGTAACAGATCGCTTCTTCCAAAGCGCGCCCCATTCGTTCCGCTCGCAACAATCCAATTAGTTCTCCGGGCGAAAAAACATTAGACATTTCATCTTCTGAAACCAACACTTTTGATGTTATTTGACGTACAATAATTTCTATATGCCTATTATGTATCTGCACCCCCTGGGATCGATAAACCTTTTGGACCTTATTAACCAAAGAGATACGACTTTGCACTATAGTTAGCTCAGCACCAATAAAGAATGCCCAAGGAATTCCAAGAATTCTTGTTATACATTTGTTCCAACCCTCAATCCTCTTTTCGAGATTCATCGATATTGAATCAATAGAACGCACTTCTAACACCTGTTCCACTTTTGGAAGACCTTGCGTTATATCACCAGATCTTGATTTTTCATATATAAATGTAACTAATGTATCTCCTTCGTAAAGGATTTCCCCATAATGTCCATGAACAGTTGCTCCTGGAGTAGCCAAATAAGGCTTAGCGGATCGTATTACCACAGAGTCAACTTGAATAATTAGAACTTGACCTGATTTTAAATGCGGTCCTTTTTTGGCTATACATACATTTTCACAAAGAAACTGCCCAAGACTAACGATTGTAGATGTCTCTTCACAATAATTGTAATGGAGAAAATACCAATTCAATTTGAATGGATTCAAAATGATGTTACTGCATGAATAGGGATTATAAATTTTACCATTTTCATCCAGTAAATAATATTTAAGTATTTGAAAAATCTGTTTGAAATTGTCAAGTTGCAAATAGTTAGTTACCAAGATCTTATTATGGGTTATTAAATGGGAAAAGAAATCAAAATTATAAATTGGAAAGCCTGTTCCTAAGGGGCCCAACGAATTCCTAATTGGAATTAGGGGGTCCTTTTTGATTGATTCTTTTATCACATTGGGAGATTTTACATCGTTGAATGGGCCTATTCGATAACAATTGGATGATGACAAAATTATCAAAGATTGAGATTCCTTATTTCGATTCAACAATGTATGAATAGTTCCTTGATTTGTATTAAGGGATTCTTGAATCCTTGCCTTGGAATAGGAATAAATGGAAGAAAACGGATTGACATTAGCGCGATCTGATCCATTCTCAGAGATCAATCCTGAACCCGTCAGATCGTTCCTTTTTACGGTATATGAAATCGGTGACTTCGCTAAGTCGATTCTTAGAAAATCTCTAATCAAACCATTTGTCCTTATTTCAACAAAGGAAGCACAGGCCTTTTCTATTTTTTTTTCTTGGTCCCAATTCAACACTAAACAAGTCCGAACTAATTGAATACTTGTGTCCCAAATTTCAAGAATTGGGTCGTAATAAAGGATATAATTGACAACTCGAAGTTGTAGATTATCACTTTCCTGCAAGATATCCGCCGGGAAAAGTCTTCCTAAATTGATACCATCCGTTTTTTTATATGGGACTACGGGTTGAACCAAAACAAAATACTTTTTTTCATACCTGGAAAGTTTCATTCGTTGGATATAGAGCCAATTTTTCAATTTTTTGTATTCTTTGGAATTTTGTTTTCCCCCTCCTGGTGGTATCAATCGGAATGCCTTATTTGTCTTTCCAGGAAAATGGATATCTCCAGAAAAGATTATAAGTTTCATTTTTTCTGCTTTTTTCTTCACTCGGACCAATCCGCCTACCCGACTTCTTCTATTTAAAGTGATTTGTGTATCTACCCCAATAATACTATTGTGCCGTACCATTATGGAAGAAGATTCGGCCAAAATGTGGACTTCCACGGGAATAAAAAAAAAAGGATTTACTTCCTTTTGATATTTTGGCCAAAATACCTTGACTCCTCGATACTCAATCAAATCCTCTTCGTTGACGATTGAATTCAGTTCTCTAGTCTCATATTTAGTAAGTCCCGAGCTCTTTCTTATATATCGAGGATCATCGAAATAAGCAAGAATACTATTTCTACGGAGAATATCATTTCTGGGGATTTCAATTGAGATACCTGAAGAAGGTATTGGTTGGTTCTCGCCTTCTTGAATCGAGTCGAGTGGGATGATGACTCTATTTCTTCGCCTCTTTGCCAATAAATCAGAATTCCCGTCGAGAATGCCCGGATATCTGAGATTACAACGACCAGTACATGTCATTCGATTAAGTTCTGAATAATCAGGAATCCTATCTCCTTTTTGATTTTTACCAGAAAAATACGAACTAAAAAATTTGTGTCTCACTTGATTATTAGTTACTGAGGGGTTAGAAATAGATCTTCGCTTAACAGAAAGAGAATAAGCGTTCATTTGATCTTGATCCTTGTGGATCGAACAGGGGCCTAGACTAGATCTCCAGGGCTCCCCTAATAATATCCATAAATGACTTGTTTTTGGTAAGAGATGAATATTACCATATGTAAATTCAGGTGCATGGTACACATCGGTATTCCAGTGCATTTCGCCCTCTGAGTCAGAATAAATATGTTTTCGAACCTTCTCTTTCAAACTCAAAGTGGATGTTCTTGCGCGAATCTCAGCAATGACTTGTTCTGATTCTACATATTGATCGTTTTGAACCAAAAGAAAACTTTTGGGCGGAATACACACATTGTGTATAATATCTTCACTCTCAATAGTTACATACAAGTCTCTAGAACATAGAAAAGCAGGATGTCCATGACGTGTACGTGTCGGATGAACCAAATCCTCATTGAATTTAATTTTTCCATTAGAAGGGGCTCGCACATGTTCTGCAGTACCCCCTGTGAATACTCCGCCAGTATGAAAAGTTCTTAATGTTAATTGAGTGCCCGGTTCTCCAATAGATTGACCTGCAATAATACCTACAGCTTCTCCCAATTCGACCAGGTCGTCATGAGCTGGACTCCGGCCATAACATAATTGACAAATCCAAGATGTACTCCTACAAGTAAAGGGTGTTCGAATAGAGATTGGTTGTGCTCTAAAAGTTATGAATCTATTGACAAGCCCAACCCCAATATCTTGATTTCTAGTAGCAATGCATCGCGAACCTATATATATATCATCTGCTAATACACGGCCAATTAATGTTTGGATAAAAATCCTGTCCGCCATCATTCCATTTCGAGGACTTACAGAAATACCTCTAACGGTGCCACAATCTGTTCGACGTACAACAATGTGTTGCACTACTTCAACAAGTCTTCGCGTGAGATATCCTGCATCTGATGTTCGGATAGCGGTATCCACAACTCCTTTACGGGCTCCGTAGCAAGAAATAATATATTCTGTTAAAGAGAGTCCTTCGCGTAAATTGCTTTGAATGGGTAAATCAATCATTTGTCCTTGGGGATCCGACATTAATCCTCTCATACCTACTAATTGATGTACCTGAGATGCATTTCCTCTGGCTCCCGAAAAAGACATTATATGGACTGGATTAAAAGGATCGGTCATCCGAAAATTAGGAGTCATTTCTTGTCGCAAATATTCACTTGTGGCATACCATATCTCGATCGATTGACGTAATTTTTCTACCGCGTGTACATTCCCATAATGATGGTGTTTTTCCAAAATAAAACTTTGTTTTTCAGCGTCTTGAACGAGCCATCTTTTAGAAGGTATTGTTAAAAGATCATCAATTCCTAATGAAATGGATGCGGCGGTAGCTTGTCGGAAACCCAGAGTCTTTACTTGATCCAGGATATGTGATGTATATCCTATTCCATAGTGATCAATAAATCGACTAATAAGTCGTTTCATGGCAGTTCCGTCTATCACTTTATTGTGAAAGACCTGAGTGGGCCGTTCTGCCATAAGTACCTCCATATTGCGTTGCGCTGAGTAGAATTTGACAATGGGTTTGAGTCAGTGATTGGAAAACTTCCTTTTCTAGATCTTGATTCACGTAGAAATTCCGCAATATAGTCCTAGTTAACCCGGCGAGACTCGAATTCCCGCTGGTAGCATAGAATTATAACAGCCCTGCCAAAACCCCTGTATGGCTTCTTCTATTTCTCGATAAAGAGAAATATGACCAAGAGTGGTTCGAATATATATATAAAGAATTTCTTTTTTTATACTTCTTACTATTAGATAGTGTCCATAAATATCATAATAGGTCCCCAAAGATTCATAGTTAATTTCGATAGGAGCTTCTCTTGCAGCAATAACACGTTGATCTAGTCGCCACCGCAGCCACAAAGGACTACCTAAATTGATTCGTTTTTGCCGATAAGCTCCAATTGCATCATAGGTATTACAAAAAAAGGGTTCTTTTTTTTTTGTATACTTATAGTTATTATCTTCATTTTGATAGTTTCTACGATTACATGGATTATACCTATTTAACACAAATACCCCGACGATTTCCACTCGTTAATACATAGAGTCCACTAAGCATATCTTGAGTTGGTGCAGAAATGGGATCTCCAATAGTTGGAGACAAAAGATTCATATGAGAAAACATAAGTAAACGTGCCTCTGCTTTGAGCCTCTAAAGATAAAGGAACATGAACAGCCATTTGATCCCCGTCAAAGTCTGCATTGAAGCCCTTACAAACTAATGGATGTAAACAAATAGCACGCCCTTCCACT
>JAQQBG010000927.1:0-10000 GCA_032199755.1 Ambrosia artemisiifolia | reverse complement strand
TATTTGTTCGATACAATATTGTCAATATAAAGGTTAATAAAAGAATACGATAGAAAAAATACAAGAACTAAAATTGAAATAATAGTAAAAAAAAAAAAAAAAAAAAAAAAAAGACTTGTGTTGGATTGGCACTGCATACGCATATATACTAAAATTTTTAGGTTTTTAGTTTAGATGGAGAATAAATAAAGAAAAAGTAGAAAAAGGATTTATGCAATCAATAGTGTATTGAATCCATATATAATATAATCAGTCGAATAAAGAACTTCGATTCCTTGTTTCTTACTTGGTATTAGAGTTCGAATGAAAACCACCGGATTGCAGGTTGCAGGTAATGACATCATTTTCTATTTTGTAAGGATCCATCAAATAAGGTTTCCTTAGAAAAAGATTCTACAAAAGCAATGATAAATAGATACGAATAGAGCAAGAAAAGAAGGAAATAAAAAAACATAGTATAGAAAAGATATCCAAAATGATATAGAAATCACTATCCTATCCTTAGTTTTTATTTCCTTAAGTTAATTGAATTTCGTTTGATTAGGGCAAAGTTCCTTAAAAACCTCTGCCTTTTTTAAAATATCCTGAACAGTTCCTGTAGGCTGAGCGCCTTTTTCAAGGAAATAGAGAATCGCGGGAACGTTTAAAGAAGTTTGATTATTGATAGGATCATAAAAACCCACTTTCCGAAGATCTCTTCCTTCTCTTCGAGATCGAACATCAATTGCAACGATTCGATAGACGGCTCATCGGGATAGATGTAGATGAAAAAGAACCCCCCCTAGAACCGTATAAGAAGTTTTCTCCTCGTACGGCTCGATCAAAAATGATTCGAAGTTTTGTCTATGGATAAAATTAGAATAAATAGTAAAGGAATCCGTAAAATAAATTAGTCTATAATTTAACTCATAGTCCTTTTTATTTAGCTTCCTTCCTGAAAAAAAAAAATCATTTGTACTCATAACTCAAGTTCAATAATTCTCAAATATCTTAAAGAAATTAAGATTTTAAGAAATTCATATTTTTCTTTTTTTGAGTGGTCTTTAACCCCCCCCTTTTTCGTCTCATTTCAAATATATTTGGATTCTTTATTTGGATCCGTGAGGCAATTGAAGTGGTGTTTCCTTGTTCTGGGATCCTTTATCTTGGTTTTAAATCATTGGGTTTAGACATTACTTCGGTGCTTCTTAATCCTTTCAAAATGGTAGCAACATACCCCCTTTTTTGATTTCTTTCTATCAAAGAATCATACCGATGGTTGATTCGTGCGCGATACACTGTGGATCGAAAAAGTTTTAGCCGTTCCAACAAATGAAAATTTGCTCGAATCGGATCCTTTCGATTTCTATATCGAAGATATACTTACGAAGTTGTTCCAATTTATTGATTGGCATTAACCCTAGATCCTTGCCCCTGAGAAATTAATCAATACTTTCTACTCGAGCTCCATCACGAACTATTTACATTACAACCCAATAAAAAAAAGGGGGGTTCTAGTAGAATAGAAAAACGACGTCGAGCCAAGAGCACCTTCATTCCTATATAAAATGGTGGATGTAAGAATAAGAATCCACACCGGATCGTGTCCTTCAAGTCGCACGTTGCTTTCTACCACATCGTTTTAAACGAAGTTTTACCATAACATTCCTCTAATTTGGAACCAGTATGGAATTGATTCAATTATGGAATCATGAATAGTCATTGGTTCAGTCGGTACAGAGACACAGTCATTTTTCTTTTTTCTTATCTACATAAATAATAAAATAAATAATAAAGATTTTTCTGAAGAAATATTAGCAAGACCCCGGCTTTTTTGTATGAATGGAACTTTTTCTATAAATCTCTATCTCAAAAAATGTCTAACAGAAATATCCAAAAATCTAAATATAGAAATAACATAACTAACAGAACTAACAGAAATCACACGAAGAAAAAAAATGCTATTTTACTCTGCCTCTTCAAGTGACTCAATAAGATAGACTGACCCATTCCAACTTCCCCAAACTTCCCAAAGATTCAATCCATAAAGAATCATTACAAATCTTTATACTTGAAAAAGTTTCTTACTTCTACATCGTGATTTGAGTCAAGTTTTACAGTAAAGACTCCATTTGATTATCATAAGAAATTTTCTTTTCGAATGGAATTGTCAATGATGTAAAGCAAATAATCTAAATAGATCGAACAAGAAAAAGAAATATCATTGTTAAATATTTAAATTTGAATATTTTAGTGATGCAAATTCTTTTTCACAAAAATGGAAAGACTTTTTGTCACTCAAATAGGATAACAATACATACCTATAGGCTAAGCACTTACTCTTTTATATGTATTTTCATATTTTGTTTAACCTGAGGTTAAGTAATCTTTCTACAGATCTATGTCCCATCTTATCTTTATCTGGATCACAAAAGGGTTTAGTTACTTTTGCATGTAATTTGAACTCTATTTAGTTCAGTTTGTGAAAAATTAAGATATGATTCCGAAAAGAATCATTCAAAATCAAAAAAGAAAGAGGAATCATATTCTATCCAATATTAGACCAATATTAGACCTTGAAACAGAACCTTGTTGAACAAAAAAGAAGTATTCGGATACAAGGGATATGCTCTGGGACGGAAGGATTCGAACCTCCGAGTAGCGGGACCAAAACCCGTTGCCTTACCGCTTGGCTACGCCCCATTTCTCTTTTTATTGGACACTAATACTAATTAAAGAATAATATGGGTATTCAGTGTTCGTCAATTCCAGCCCAACTATCTATAGAAAATCTTTCTCCTTTATAGAATTTATTATAGATTCGTTGCTAGAATTTTGACATGTGTATATCTAGAATTCAACTGAATTTATTGATCATTACATATAATTCAATTAAGATATTGTATGAAAGTATGATTTCTTCTATTCTCCTTTGAGAATTGGAGGGTTTTTGATTGAGTGGAAAAAGAAGGATTTTTTTGTCTACCTTACTTTCTTCATTTTTCCTTATATCAATAACTCAATCAAAATGCAATTATCTCGACGAAAAAAATGTCTATTATGCTTAATATCTTTAGTTTGATCTGTCTTAACTCTGCCCTTTATCCGAGTAGTCTTTTCTTCGCCAAATTGCCCGAAGCATATGCTTTTTTGAATCCAATCGTAGATGTTATGCCAGTCATACCCCTGTTCTTTTTTCTTTTAGCCTTTGTTTGGCAAGCTGCTGTAAGTTTTCGATAAGATCTTTAATAGTATCCTAGAAAATTCATGATTTATTCGAGAATAATGATAACAATTGATAAGATCAAATAAGTCTGACAGTATGAACCTTCAATTCAAACATTGAAATTCTCGGATAGCCGCGAGAAATCCGGCTCGCCCCATTTCCCGATTTTAATCCTTTTTCCGGCGAAATACCTTATTAGCATACCTTATTAGCTTAGGGTCGCTTCCAATATCTAATTGTCGGTATGAAAGTGATTTGTGGTAATCAAAGACTCTTATTCAAAATTTCAACTTCATTTGAATTTCTGAACATTCTTTTCTATTTCTATAATTCATTTCTTGGTGTCAAGATAGGATATGTGATATAAAAATGGAGGATCTATTATCTTTTCTTTTCTCGTTTTTCTTTTTCAAAAAATGATCTTGGAGGTTGTGTAATGCTTACTCTCAAACTTTTCGTTTACACAGTAGTAATATTCTTTGTTTCTCTCTTCATCTTTGGATTCCTATCCAATGATCCAGGACGTAATCCTGGACGTGAAGAATAAAATCAAAATTTCGTTTTTCTTGCTTGATTTTACAATTTTCTTCATATTTTATTTTAGCTATTCCACACATTTCACTAGGAAAAAAAGAAAAAGGGGTTTGCTAAATTTGAAATAAAAAAATAGAAAGTCATTAACGGAAACGGAAAGAGAGGGATTCGAACCCTCGGTACGAATAACTCGTACAACGGATTAGCAATCCGCCGCTTTCGTCCACTCAGCCATCTCTCCCAATTGAAAAAGATAATTACTATGTTACATTACACATCAAGTAAGGATTAAAGAAAGTATTTCTTTCACATTCTTTATCGTTATTATATAATTAGCAATTCCATTTAGATACTCGAAAGATCCAAATAGAAAAAGAAATAAAGAAGACCTTCTTGCTTTTATTTTGTTCGAAGTGCCCTTTTGGCCTGGCCCGGCCAATACCCAGCCGGGCCTTTTTTTGTTCCAAAAAATTCCCTTTTTTTATTTATAGGCAACATACTCTAAATAGCCAATTTTGTATCTGTGTAACAATTTCCGTTCTGGGGTTTACATAGACTTATCATTTTTGTTATAATGTAAATTGAGAAGGATTTTTGATTCAAAAGAATCAATTGAGTATGTATCAATTTGTATTTTCTTATGTCATTAGGCAAACCCAATTTTAGATTCAAATCCAAGAATCATTCACGAATTCTCAGTCAACGAAGAGTTAATGGTTCCCATTTGTCATAAATTTTGGTTTTTTTGAGTGAAAATATACATTTTCTTTTTCAATAGAAAGTGAGGAGAAGCTTTTTGGCATTGTGTGTTTTGAGATACTATACAATCAATTGAAGGGGTAGAAATAAAAGGGTAGAAATAAAAAGGGGAAAAAGGGTTTCTTTTCTAATTTTTCTAATTTTAGAAAAAGGATGAAAAAAGGGATGCAAGTACAATAAACTAAAATTTAGTAATCCAACCCAAAAAGGGAATTTTTGATCCTGATCCTATTGTGTATCGTTTTGGCGGCATGGCCGAGTGGTAAGGCGGGGGACTGCAAATCCTTTTTCCCCAGTTCAAATCCGGGTGCCGCCTCATCAACAAACGAATCGAAATCTCTTATTCTGTTCTATAACTCAACCAATTTTTACCCAGCAGAACAGAATAAGGGGACTGTTAATACTTGGTTGATTCTAAACACCCGTTCTGGGTATTTTGTAAATAAATCTTTGAATCCAAAATGAAAAGAAATATTATAAATGAAAAGAAAGATTATAATGGTCGAAGCAAGACTTCCCGATTCCTTTCTACTACTAATGTAATGTCTACAGATTGGGTCTTGATTGGATAGCCGGCAGATAATTTAACTACTGGTTGGGGGAAGTTCTTTCTATACTGTAATCTACATATATAGACTCGCGAGAATCTCTGAGTGTTTAGGCATTCAATCACTATTAGATTGAGCACTATTAGATTGAGATGGATAATTTCCTTTTTTATAGAAAAGAATAAGTGAAAAAAAGCTTTTTTTTTGAACCCCTCGTCAAGATAAAGAGTATAATAGACTATCGCTCAACTCCTTCAGAGATACAATTGGGAAAGGGTATGTATTAGATCAAATAGGAAAAAAATTTGTAATAGATAGCAATTGATCTATTTTTACTTTGAAGGCCAAGAAAAAGGAATGGACCCTCTTTTTTTATTACTAGATGTTCCATTAGTAACATTCCTTTGTAGTTTTCTTGTTGATTTTACTTGTGTTTAGTCTTTCCCGATTAGAAATCATATAGGAATTTTTGAAATGGATTTATTTGATTGGTTCATCAATAGTGTTCGGCCAGAATCCCTTTTTGACTCTGGACCATTCATTCTACTATTATTAGTGAGCAATAATGGAATAATTCTATCATAGAGATAAGGGACATCATTCACATGGATATAGTAAGTCTCGCTTGGGCTGCTTTAATGGTAGTCTTTACATTTTCCCTTTCACTCGTAGTATGGGGAAGAAGTGGACTTTAGAAGCACTCCTAATTTAGTTGAGGAATGAAACGGTATCAATTGTTTTCTAGATCGTTCTGCAACGCATTTTTGATTTGAATTGAAATCATTTTCAAATCAAAATATCTTCATTTCCAAATTCCATTGGATTCTAGTGGAGAAATGTATTCTATAACAGTAAAACAATTATTTCAGATTCATCGGAATAAATAGATGTATCAAAAGAAATAGAATCGGGTCCTACGTCAATTCCATATATGGATTAATAACTACATATATTGAAGATAGAAGCTAATATAGTATACCTACTTTATTAGAAACAATTTTATACACTACTATAACACTAATAGAGAGTATGGTAAGTAAGAAATTTTTTTATTACTTACCATACTCTCGGATCTCATAGAAGACCGCCGATGATAGCCCGTTGATTTCATTTAAGACGTAAAAATAGAATACTTTTCATTTGATTTCTTCAACTATTGATAAGAATTCAGAAGTCAAGTGTCAGTTAAAGTTAATCATTTTGACTGACTGTTTTTACGTAAATTATAAGTAGAAAAGCAGTAGGAACTAAAATGAACAGTGCAGTAGCAATAAATGCAAGAATATTTACTTCCATAATCTCATCTTTTTTTTTTTTTTTTTTTCACAATAACTCGGGATTTAATCCCATAGAGATGATAAATCTTTCACCTGTTAATTCAATGAATGCATTACCTATCGATGATCTTGAATCGGATCAATATCATGAATAACAATATCTGAGCTATTAAATGAATTCGTCGTCGAGAATTGAATAGTATAACATACGAACATCTTTTATCCATACCGAATCCAAGATTGGATTCCCGGACCAATCATTTATTGATCCTTCTTTTCTTTTCTATAACCTACCTTAGGTCTTCCTTATAGAACCATCAAACGAAACGAAATATAACCCCCGTCCGAACTACAAAACCCCAACAAACAATACAAGCGAAGTGGAAAAAGAGAGGAATTAGGTTCTCAATTTTCATGATCAAAATTTCTTTGGAAGACAAAGAAGTATGAGAAAGATGAGTCGCAGGATAAAAGATGGAATATTATATTAACTTCACTATTTTAGTTATTTTCATTTTAGTTTAGAGTTTGTTCTTTGTTCGACAGAATCCTGAAAAAAAGAAGGAAACCCCCTCGGAATTCAATTATGCTCTCTGTCCCTTCTTTCACAGAAAATGGAGAGGCAAATTGATGTACTTATTTGATCCGTCGGGACTGACGGGGCTCGAACCCGCAACGTCCGCCTTGACAGGGCGGTGCGTGCTCTTGCCTATTGAACTACAATCCCAGGGAAAGAAGAAGAGATCTAGCAGAAATTTTGGATTCTTTTTTATTCTCTCGTATCAGGTATTTCTCTCGTATCAGGTATTTCTTAAGAACAAGAGTGTTCTACCATCTGATAGTAGATTGGCAAATTGTTGGGCCGAGCTGGATTTGAACCAGCGTAGACATATTGTCAACGAATTTACAGTCCGTCCCCATTAACCACTCGGGCATCGACCCAACGCCTAATTCATTTTAGACGTTCCACAATCAACTTCCTTTCGTCTACCAGGCAGATTTGACAAATACATATCACTTGATCTAAAAAACAAAGTCCCACTGAGTAGACTATTAGAAGGACTTGACAAATATAGATCACTTGATAGAAAATACCACTCCTATAGTCTTGAGTCTTGGTATACCCCCAGAGGGACTTGAACCCTCGTTTTCTCCGTGAAAGAGAGAGGTCGTAACCACTGGACCATAGGGGCCTATGGCCACCTTTATTCATAAATCACTAGAAAGAATAGGTCCCGGCCACCTTTAGAAAAAAAGCACTAGAAATACAATAGGTAATAAGAAAAATACCATAGGTAATGAATGCCTAAGGCCACCTTAACTTAAATATAACTCAGGCCGAGAGCCGCCTTTAGGAGATGAATCAAACCGAAAAACTCGTTAACTATTCTAGCTATTCTGGAGGTTAATGGTAATCAAACTTTACCATTCAATTACAACCTTAAAACTTGAAAACTTGATTTCATTGTCTTTCTCGTCTTTATCTTTCTCATTCACAAAGGGTTCTGCGTTGGATCCAAGATCCTTTACTCTCCAGTGGATTCAAGGTGCTTTACCAAAATAAGATTTGACCACTTAAATTATATTGCGCCCCTAAGTCATACTGTCAATTGACGACAGGACAGGAGGGCAATAAAAGAAGAGAGAAGACGGAAATATAGATTAGGTATATCCGCGCGTTAACGTTAAGTTAATAAATAAAACATTCATATAGTTTTCTGGTATTCAATATTCAAGTAGATTAGAATTTCAATACCGTTATACATTATAATATAAGAAACTGAATAAGAAGAAGTTCAGTATCAATTTTTATTTCACCTATCTCATAGATTCAGTTAAAGATTCATAGAATCGAAATTACATCATTGCTATATCTATAGGATTTTCTTTGATGGATAATGAGCCAGCCAAAATGGTATTTTTTTTTTTTTTTTTTAGAATTCGATATGGATGAATATAAATAACTGACAATTTCAAAATAATCCGGGATAGACGCAATGTCCACAATACCTGGATTTAATCAGATACAATTTGAAGGATTTTGTAGGTTCATTGATCAGGGTTTTGGCAGAAGAGCTTTCTAAGTTTCCAAAAATTGAAGATACAAATCAAGAAATTGACTTTGAATTATTTTTGGAAAGATATCAATTGGTAGAACCCCTGATAAAGGAAAGAGATGCTGTGTATGAATCACTCACATATTCTTCTGAATTATATGTATCCGCGAGACTCATTTGGAAAAACGATAGGCGTAGGTATATCCAAGAACAAACAATTTTGATAGGAAAGATCCCTCTAATGACTTCTCTGGGAGCTTTTATAGTAAATGGAATCTATAGAATTGTGATCAATCAAATATTGCAAAGTCCCGGTATTTATTACCAGTCAGAATTAAACGATAACGGAATTTCGGTCTATACCGGTACCATAATATCAGATTGGGGAGGAAGATTAGAATTAGAAATTGATAGAAAAGCAAGGATATGGGTTCGTGTGAGTAGGCAACAAAAACTATCTATTCTAGTTCTATTATCAGCAATGGGGTTGAATATAAGAGAAATTCTAGAGAATGTTTGCTATCCTGAACTATTTTTATCTTTTCTGAATGATAAAAAAAAAATAGGTTCAAAAGAAAATGCTATTTTGGAATTTTATCAACAATTTGCTTGTGTAGAGGGAGATCCGGTATTTTCTGAATCCTTATCTAAGGATTTACAAAAAAATTCTTTCAACAAAGATGTGAATTGGGAGGGATTGGTCGACGAAATATGAATCGGAGACTAAACCTTGATATACCCCAGAACAATACATTTTTGTTACCGCGAGATATATTGGCAGCCGCGGATCGTTTGATTCGAATAAAATTTGGAATGGGTACACTTGACGATATGAATCATTTGCAAAATAAACGTATTCGTTCTGTAGCAGATCTTTTACAAGAGCAATTTGGATTGGCTTGGTTCGTTTAGAAAATATGGCTCGAGGAAACATATATGCAGCACTTAAGCATAACTGGACACCAACTCCTCAGAACTTGGTAAATTCAACTCCATTAACAGATACTTATAAAGTTTTTTTCCGTTTACACCCATTATCTCAAGTTTTGGATCGAACTAATCCATTGACACAAATAGTTCATGGGAGAAAATTGAGTTATTTGGGCCCGGGGGGATTGACTGCGCGAACTGCTACTTTTCCAATACGAGATATTCATCCTAGTCACTATGGGCGTATTTGCCCAATTGACACATCTGAAGGAATAAATGTTGGACTTATTGGATCCTTAGCAATTCATGCGAGGATTGGCCGTTGGGGGTCTCTAGAAAGTCCGTTTTATCAAATTCTGAGAGATCAAAAGGGGCACAGATGCTTTATTTAGCACCGGGTAGAGATGAATACTATATGGTAGCGGCAGGAAATTCTTTGGCCTTGAATCAGGGTATTCAGGAAGAACAGGTTGTTCCGGCTCGATATCGTCAAGAATTCCTGACTATTGCATGGGAACAGGTTCATCTTCGAAGTATTTTTGCCTTCCAATATTTTTTCTATTGGAGCTTCCCTCATTCCTTTTATCGAGCATAATGATGCGAATAGGGCTTTAATGAGTTCTAATATGCAACGCCAAGCAGTCCCTCTTTCTCAGTCCGAGAAGTGCATTGTTGGAACTGGCTTGGAAG
>JAQQBG010000060.1:72500-75000 GCA_032199755.1 Ambrosia artemisiifolia | reverse complement strand
TGTTAACCCATGGCTGCTTGCCATGATGGGTACAACATGAGGATTCTCATCTCATACCCATCATGGCGGTCATGGGCACCGATGCCCGAAGGCAACGATATCCCATGACGTCCTCGAAGCGGCCAGCCATGGGCACCATTGCCCGAAGGCAATGATAACCCATGGCTGAATGCCATGATGGAGACGACATGAGGATTCTCATCTCATACCCATCATGGCGGTCCATCTTGTGGTGTATCAGGTCTAGGCTTGGGCGTGCCAACACACTTCATCACCCACAACGTTTTCACGTGCTTTGATCCTGCCAACAAGATGGTCTGCTAGTGCTAGTTCAAGAGAGGGGCCGCACTAGCTTGGCCAAGACACCTTACCCCCCTATATATACATTCTGCACAAAAAGTAAAGTGACAGGAACAGACATTAATTTTTTGAGGAATGATAATTTTTTGAAGGCATGCCCATTGTAGGCCATCGTCAAGCCATCGTTCTAGTCGTCGTGTGGGAAACAAGCATAATTCAAGGCAACATGGCTTGTCTACTAGGCAACATGCTGCACAATGTGGGGCGTCTTTGCCAAGCATCCATCAATTCACTAGCAAACGTGCTTACAACTAGGCATGATGTGGGGCATTTACAAGGCACGAGGCTAGATTTTTAGGCAACATGGCTTGGGGAGACACACCTCGTGCTACAATAGGCTTGAAACCTCTCATCTCGTATGCCCTCACTTGCCTTAGTCGGGCACTGGGGTTGCTCAAGCCCCATGTCTCCCTTATATATACATATTTCACAAAAAGCATTGTGACAGGAACAGACATTAAATTTTCGAGGATTGATAATTTTCGAGGTTTGCTGCTCGTTGGGCCTATGTACACGAGTCGTTGTGCGAGAAACCAAGTCGTTGGGCAACATTCCTAGGCAACGTGGGCAGGAGGGGCACTTGGTTCTCGAGTTCGTGGCTTGCTTGGGGCAATTTAGCTTGTGTACAAGGCCTTGGCAGCCTTGTTTCTCGGCCAACAAGGCCTCCTTGGGCGCTGCCAAGCCTCACCCAGGCAAGCCCTTCCCAACACACACCCCTCCCCTATATATACATATTGCACAAAAAGTTAAGTTTCAGGAATAGACATTAATTTTTTGAGGAATGATAATTTTTTGGGACCCTATCAAAAACCCATCAAACGACGTCGGATTGGCACGAAATTTTGCGTGGTGCCTCGGGGCAATGTTTTAAGATGTTCGGAACCGGAAAATTCTGGGTTCGGGTCCCGTGGGCCCGTGGGCCGGGCTCGGTCGGCCCGGGACGTTTATTCGTTATGTAATCATCGTAAACCCATCAAACGACGTCGGATCGCCACGAAACTTTACGTGGGTGTTCTAGGGGCTAACCAGAGACGTTTGGTGTCACGGTCCGCCTTGATCGGGTCAGCCCGTTGACCGGGCCATTGACGGTGCGCCGGACTATGTGATTGGCCCTAAACCATATCAAAGGATCTAGGATCGCCACGAAACTTTGTGTGAGCCTTCGAAATAACGAAATATAAGGGTCCCGTAAAAATACTTTGCTTTCGGGTCCGTGGGCCCGCGGGCCGGGCATCCATCCAACACCCGGTGTTCTCCGAAACACCACCGAACGACGCCTAATCGCCACGAAACTTTGCGTGCTTGCTCGCGGGCATGGTTAGAGTTGATTAGTGTCATCGTATCATGTTTTCGGGTAAAATAGTTTAACGGGTTGTGTTCGGGCCCGTTGGCCCTTTCGATCGTATTCGGGCCCGTTGTACTCGGGCAACATCCTGGAACAATGTGGGGACTTAGGCAACTCACTATGCTTGCTCACAGTGCATCGTGGTTAGTTTACTAGGCCAGCCTCTTATTGCTTGGTCGCTCACCAACCTTGAAAGGACCCAAGGGTGTGTCAGTCTAAGGCATCGTGGTCAGTTCCTTAGGCAACGATGTGGGGCTTGGGCAAGGGACAATGCATGGTTGCCTGGCAACATCCTGGAACAACGTGTGGCTTAGGCAAAGGCACTATGCTTGCTCACAGTGCATCGTGGTCAGTTTACTAGGCCAGCCTCTTGTTTCCTGATCGCTCACCAACACTGAAAGGACACATGGTGTGTCATTCAAAGGCATCGTGGTCAGTTTCTTAGGCAACGAGGTGGGGCTTGGGCAAGGGACAAGGCATGGTTGCCTGGCAACATCCTGGAAAAACGTGTGGCTTAGGCAAAGGCACTATGCTTGTTCACAGTGCATCGTGGTCAGAATTTACTATGCCAGCCTCTTGTTGCCTGGTCGCTCACCAATCCTGAAAGGACCCATGGTGTGTCAATCAAAGGCATCGTGGTCAGTTCCTTAGGCAACGATGTGGGGCTTGGGCAAGGGACAAGGCATGGTTGTCTGGCAACATCCTGGAACAAAGTGGGGCTTAGGCAAGGCACTATGCTTGTTCACAGTGCATCGTGGTCAGTTTACTAGGCCAACCTCTTGTTGCCTGGTCGCT
>JAQQBG010000060.1:62500-65000 GCA_032199755.1 Ambrosia artemisiifolia | reverse complement strand
GAATCGAAGCATCACAACAGCGGGACAAATCTCGATAAGGGACAATCTTGAAGGCAACCAGCCATGGGCACCGCTCCAAAGGAAACGATAACCCATGACGTTCTCGAAAGCGGCCAGCCATGGGCACCACTGCCCGAAGGCGATGATAACCCATGGCTGAATGCCATGATGGGTACGACATGAGGATTCTCATCTCATACCCATCATGGCGGCCAGCCATGGGCACCACTGCCCGAAGGCAATGTTAACCCATGGCTGCTTGCCATGATGGGTACAACATGAGGATTCTCATCTCATACCCATCATGGCGGTCATGGGCACCGATGCCCGAAGGCAACGATATCCCATGACGTCCTCGAAGCGGCCAGCCATGGGCACCATTGCCCGAAGGCAATGATAACCCATGGCTGAATGCCATGATGGAGACGACATGAGGATTCTCATCTCATACCCATCATGGCGGTCCATCTTGTGGTGTATCAGGTCTAGGCTTGGGCGTGCCAACACACTTCATCACCCACAACGTTTTCACGTGCTTTGATCCTGCCAACAAGATGGTCTGCTAGTGCTAGTTCAAGAGAGGGGCCGCACTAGCTTGGCCAAGACACCTTACCCCCCTATATATACATTCTGCACAAAAAGTAAAGTGACAGGAACAGACATTAATTTTTTGAGGAATGATAATTTTTTGAAGGCATGCCCATTGTAGGCCATCGTCAAGCCATCGTTCTAGTCGTCGTGTGGGAAACAAGCATAATTCAAGGCAACATGGCTTGTCTACTAGGCAACATGCTGCACAATGTGGGGCGTCTTTGCCAAGCATCCATCAATTCACTAGCAAACGTGCTTACAACTAGGCATGATGTGGGGCATTTACAAGGCACGAGGCTAGATTTTTAGGCAACATGGCTTGGGGAGACACACCTCGTGCTACAATAGGCTTGAAACCTCTCATCTCGTATGCCCTCACTTGCCTTAGTCGGGCACTGGGGTTGCTCAAGCCCCATGTCTCCCTTATATATACATATTTCACAAAAAGCATTGTGACAGGAACAGACATTAAATTTTCGAGGATTGATAATTTTCGAGGTTTGCTGCTCGTTGGGCCTATGTACACGAGTCGTTGTGCGAGAAACCAAGTCGTTGGGCAACATTCCTAGGCAACGTGGGCAGGAGGGGCACTTGGTTCTCGAGTTCGTGGCTTGCTTGGGGCAATTTAGCTTGTGTACAAGGCCTTGGCAGCCTTGTTTCTCGGCCAACAAGGCCTCCTTGGGCGCTGCCAAGCCTCACCCAGGCAAGCCCTTCCCAACACACACCCCTCCCCTATATATACATATTGCACAAAAAGTTAAGTTTCAGGAATAGACATTAATTTTTTGAGGAATGATAATTTTTTGGGACCCTATCAAAAACCCATCAAACGACGTCGGATTGGCACGAAATTTTGCGTGGTGCCTCGGGGCAATGTTTTAAGATGTTCGGAACCGGAAAATTCTGGGTTCGGGTCCCGTGGGCCCGTGGGCCGGGCTCGGTCGGCCCGGGACGTTTATTCGTTATGTAATCATCGTAAACCCATCAAACGACGTCGGATCGCCACGAAACTTTACGTGGGTGTTCTAGGGGCTAACCAGAGACGTTTGGTGTCACGGTCCGCCTTGATCGGGTCAGCCCGTTGACCGGGCCATTGACGGTGCGCCGGACTATGTGATTGGCCCTAAACCATATCAAAGGATCTAGGATCGCCACGAAACTTTGTGTGAGCCTTCGAAATAACGAAATATAAGGGTCCCGTAAAAATACTTTGCTTTCGGGTCCGTGGGCCCGCGGGCCGGGCATCCATCCAACACCCGGTGTTCTCCGAAACACCACCGAACGACGCCTAATCGCCACGAAACTTTGCGTGCTTGCTCGCGGGCATGGTTAGAGTTGATTAGTGTCATCGTATCATGTTTTCGGGTAAAATAGTTTAACGGGTTGTGTTCGGGCCCGTTGGCCCTTTCGATCGTATTCGGGCCCGTTGTACTCGGGCAACATCCTGGAACAATGTGGGGACTTAGGCAACTCACTATGCTTGCTCACAGTGCATCGTGGTTAGTTTACTAGGCCAGCCTCTTATTGCTTGGTCGCTCACCAACCTTGAAAGGACCCAAGGGTGTGTCAGTCTAAGGCATCGTGGTCAGTTCCTTAGGCAACGATGTGGGGCTTGGGCAAGGGACAATGCATGGTTGCCTGGCAACATCCTGGAACAACGTGTGGCTTAGGCAAAGGCACTATGCTTGCTCACAGTGCATCGTGGTCAGTTTACTAGGCCAGCCTCTTGTTTCCTGATCGCTCACCAACACTGAAAGGACACATGGTGTGTCATTCAAAGGCATCGTGGTCAGTTTCTTAGGCAACGAGGTGGGGCTTGGGCAAGGGACAAGGCATGGTTGCCTGGCAACATCCTGGAAAAACGTGTGGCTTAGGCAAAGGCACTATGCTTGTTCACAGTGCATCGTGG
>JAQQBG010000925.1:0-2500 GCA_032199755.1 Ambrosia artemisiifolia | reverse complement strand
TATCTAAGTTCATACAATTTATTATTTATTAATGTTTTCGTTTGGTCAATCGGTGAATAAAATTAACTGAAAAGGGGAATCATTCTATAGAACATCCTTTTTTATTTAATAACATTTAATAACACGTCGTAATACCACAAGACTTCTTCGTCAAATTACGACTCCGAATAGTGAATATTCGGATTCGATGACCAATCTAATCCGAATATTCATTGAGGGGAAGGTATGATTATGATATAAATGGACCAAACGGGAATTTTAGGAAAAAGATCTTTGAGATCTCTTTCCCCTTTTTTTCAATTCTCTACTCTAATATCAATATTGTAATCTTTATTGTAATCTTTATTGTAATCTTTTTTTCTATTACTCTAGATCGTATATAGTGTAATTGTATATTTTCATTTCCGAATTTCATTTTTTTTAGCCACGCACACATTGCCTTAGGTTAAACTAAAAAAAAACGATTTAGAAAACTAGTCAATGGTGGCCCTCCATGGATTCACCTATATAAGCCGCGGCTAAAGTTGCAAAAATAAGAGCTTGAATACCACTTGTAAATAATCCAAGGAACATGACGGGGATAGGAACCACTGAAGGTACTAAAGAAACAAGAACAACAACTACTAATTCATCGGCTAATATATTTCCGAAAAGTCGAAAACTAAGTGATAGGGGCTTTGTGAAATCTTCTAAGATGTTAATAGGTAAAAGAATTGGAGTTGGTTGAATATATTTCCCGAAATAACCTAATCCTTTTTTGGTAAGACCCGCATAGAAATATGCCACTGACGTGAGTAAAGCCAAAGCAACAGTAGTATTTATATCATTCGTGGGTGCGGCTAACTCCCCATGAGGTAATTGTATGATTTTCCAAGGTAAAAGGGCGCCTGACCAATTAGAAACAAAAATAAATAGAAACATAGTTCCAATAAAAGGAACCCAAGGACCATATTCTTCTCCAATTTGAGTTTTACTCACATCTCGAATAAATTCAAGGACATATTCGAAGAAATTCTGACCGCCGGTCGGAATGGTTTGTGGGTTCCGAACGGCTAGAGTGGCTGAACCTAATAAGATAGCAATTACAACCCAAGAAGTAATCAGTACTTGGCCGTGGACTTGGAAACCCCCGATTTTCCAATAAAAATGTTGGCCTACTTCCACACCGGATAGATCGTATAACCCATTTAGTGTGTTGATGGAACATGATAGAACATTCATATTGCCCTCTGACAAAAATAGAACTTTAAACAAAATTATTTTGATTCAACCATCTGTTTCTCGACTTGACTACTTGAATCGTATATTTTGAATACCAACTAATCAAATTCTATTCCTTGTTCTTTTTCTCTATTTTTTGAGATTCAGAAATAGTAACCGATTCGATAAATCTATGAAGGTTCCGAAATGAAATAACTTATTTATCTTATTATTAATCACGGATTTCTTATATAGCCAGAACGGCCCTCACAAATTGCAAATACTAATTTGTTAAGAATTAATCGGATTGAAGATATAGCGTCATCATTCGCTGGAATCGAAATATCTGCGAGATCGGGGTCACAATTTGTATCGATTAAACAAATTGTTGGAATTCCCAATGTGATACATTCTTGAAGGGCCGTATATTCTTCGTGCTGATCAACGATGATTACAATATCGGGTAACCCTGTCATATATTTAATCCCGCCCAGATATGTTTGCAAATGAGATAATTGTCTTTTCAACATAGCTGCATCTCTTTTCGGAAGACGGTTGAGTCCCCCTGTTTTTTGTTCAGTTCTCAAGTCTCTAAACTTATGAAGTCTCGTTTCTGTAGTGGACCAATTTGTTAACATACCACCGAGCCATTTTTTATTAACATAATGACACCGAGCCCTTATTGCAGCCCATGCTACTGAATCAGCTTCTTTATTTTTAGTGCCAACAATTAAGAATTGTTTTCCCCTACTTGCTGCATCAAAAACCAAATCACAAGCTTCTGATAAAAAACGAGCAGTTCTAGTAAGATTTGTAATATGAATACCTTTACGTTTTGCAGAGATATAAGGTGCCATTTTAGGATTCCATTTCCTAGTACCATGGCCAAAATGAACTCCTGCTTCCATCATCTCTTCTAAATTAATGTTCCAATATCTTCTTGTCATTTCTCCCCACACTGCCTCCCCCTTTTGAAAAAAAGCGAAGAGGTACACTGAAATAAATAATTGTTCCGATGGAACCTTCTCTTCTACCGTAGATTGGCGTAGATACATAGCCCAAGCCATTATTCTTTTCTATTTGTTATTTTTTTGATTACTATTACCAAATCAAATGACTGCACCGAAAAACCAACAGATCCTTTTAAAAGATAAAAGAAAGTAAAAGATAAAAGAAAGTAAAAGATAAAAGAAAGTAAAAGATAAAAGAAAGGGGTGAATCTGCTCTTAGGTATCATGAAATCCTAAAAATACTAAAAAAATGATTGTTCTTGTGTATCATGGAAATTCTTTGAAAGGCA
>JAQQBG010000924.1:0-27549 GCA_032199755.1 Ambrosia artemisiifolia | reverse complement strand
ACTATTATACTAAATATTCATATATAAACGAGTTTTTAGTTGACCCGTTATATTAACAAACATTAAATGGTAGAATTGACGCTAACCTTGAGGCGCATTTACTGGGTTCATTCTGGCCACCAAGCACCTTCGTAATCCAATGCTACATTAAGTCTACGACCGTAAAACCGATTTCCTCATGTGAAGTAATCTCTTGTGTATTTCATAACTGAAAACAAACAATACATCATGTATAAAACAAATGAAAAACTTATACCTTGTATATATGCAAAACAATTATTGGTGTTAATAAAATCATGTTGAGTGATCTCAGCAAACTCTAGCATAAAACTGCATTTCCATCCTTCTACTTGTTAGTTACACTGCACTTAGTTCACAACTAATTATTTCCAATAAATTCCCAATATACACAAATATATACAGCTAAAAATGAAAAATATTATAATATAAATAATTAAAAATACAAGATTTACAATACACAAAAGTTATTCCTTAACTTATTTCCCTTTTGCATTACATATGCTAAGAACTGTTCTATACAGTAAGGTACCAGAACAAGAATAGGAACCTAGTAAAGTAATAAAAACTATATAGCAGATTGTTCAAACCATCAACCAGCAAATCCTTCTTCCAGTTTCCTAATTCAGTCTTGATGTCTTCGTTGTTATTCATGAACTTGCCTTTGTCATGACACTGTTACCAACCTGTAAGTCAATCACATATAAACTTAAATCAAAAGATAAAAAGCCTAAAATTAACTCAATCTACAAGCAAAATAAATTGAACCTTGACTTTTGAAAGAAAAAAAAAGAAGACAAAACAGACCAGGGACATGTATAAAAGCATTCTCTACTTACTTTGTATCTATTTTTTGCATTACCTTCTACAACCCATCCAGTAAGCTTGCATCAAAATTAAGGGCCCTTGATTGATAAATATAAGCAAATTAACAAGTAGAATTTTCAGAAATTTAGGAAAATTATCACATGCTCAAATGATACACATGAACCACAATTTAGACGGAAATCAAATGATAATATTAGTGGATTTAAACGGAAGTTACCTTCAATGAACACCGATTTTTAGTTGGTTACTTCAGCGAACATCAATTAACGAACGCAATCGAAGATGCTAGGCACAGGTAGGAACATTATTGAAGGCTATGGTGGAGATGGTTTGTTGTTAGTTTCTTGCTTTCTCTTTGTAATCTTCACATTTGGGGAGAACATTTAGGAGGTAATAGGGGCGGGAAATTGGAAACCTTTTGGGTGGGAGGGAATAAAAGTTGATCTGAAAATTTGAAGTGGATGAAATTGGATATGGAGGGAACTATACTATAATTTTGGAAAACTAAATCCAAAATAGTAGTATTTATGAAAATAAACTTTAAACGTATAATTTAAAACTTTAGAAACATTAAAATATCTATATATATATATATATATATCTCTCTATATATTATATATATATATATATAATTATATATATATATATTCCAAAGGGCCAAATCCTACATGACACTCATATAGTCATTCTCTCATTTGAGAGTGTCATGTAAGATGTCATGTGGCGTTAACATTGGAGATACATTATTAATTGTTTTAGGTTATGTGCTACCCGAATATAATAATTACTTAATTTGTAAAAGAAAGAATACACATATTGTAATGAAGGGGTGAATAACTATTTGATTTCTAAAAACTTGTCAAGTTACATAAAAATAGAAGGTAGACGGGCAACAAACTGTATCACCGCCTCTTTCTGAATTACGAACCCTAATCTACCAAATACAAACCCTATCCCCTGGATATGAACTATTGTTAACCCGTTGGACCATGGTCAATAAACGAATAGCTTCTGGTGCTAGGGAGCCAAAGTATCAAAGGCCAAGTGGACAAAGACATATTGGAAATTCCAATGGGAAGTAACTAACAAGTATACCATTACCCGATAGCTGTGAAGTCCAGTCGTAATTACTCTTGGAAAGTCTGTGCTGCTCCCAGGACTATTTGTTGCTTATGAAGTTGCACATCTTGTGAGGATGAGTAATTGCCCTCATCGGTGGAACCAGAGATGCGCGACAAAACTAATTGTTTACCCTTATTTTTGTTATTGTTGTGTTGGCCGCGAGACTGTCGGAATGACTTTTCTGACAATGCAAAGATTTTTGCCATGATTACTTCTTCCCAAATCTTGGGACATCGACTTTTCCAGTTAGGCATGTTACCGGGGTTGTGACTGCTGGTGTCGACCACAACCGTGTTTGATGATAGAGTGGTGGGGAAAGTTGGAAGAGGGTTGTTTTTAGCCATTGAGTTTAGCTAAAAGATGGAGAAAAGTTGTTCTAGCCGAATGGGATGGCGCCAACGAAGAAACACTAGTCTAACATCTGATTAAGGATAATTAAAGTAATGAATCTACAGGGTTTATCCTTCGCTAAACGCCTAAGGTCATGAGGTGAATATTTTGAGGGGATCTAGCTAATGTCTTAATGTATATGAATTCGATGTTATTCAGAAGTTCATGAACACTTCTTTGTGTTTGTGTTCCTTTTTGTTCATGAACACTTGTTTGTGTTATTTAATGTTCGTTTGTGTTCGTGTGCGTTCATAAACAAAATTAACAAACGAACACGAACATCAGTGTTTTCTTAACAAACGAACCCGAACAGAAAATCTCGTTCGGTAAGTGTTCATGAACTGTTCGTGAACACATAATTTTCTTAACAAACGAACACGAACAAGGCGTTGTTCGTGTTCGTTCGGTTCGTTTGCAGACCTAATTTCTATATATATTAATAAACCAAAGCACTAAATCCTACATGATGCTCAAAGAGGTCATCCCCCCCCCCCCTTTTGGGTGTGCAACATGGCATCCTACTCCTTATTTCCATCTAAAAGTCTTTTTCTTTCTCATGTTTTCCCACAATTTTAAAACGTTAAATAGCTTTTGTATATGAGATTTTGTTTTTAAAAAAATTACACCAAATTAATGAATGTTTTATTATCTTTCCAACGAGTACCATAATGTTATGAAAAACGAAAAAAAAAACGTTTTTTGTGTGGATTTTTGTTCATACAGGAAAAAACACAATGTGTACAGGTAATTCATTAATCATGTCTAGGCAAGTCACAAATCATGTTCACATTAAGAATTCTATTTTCATAAAGAACATAATAAGTTAAAGCCACTCATTTAAAAAAAAAATCTCACCTTCAAGACTACCGCCTCAATCACGCCCTGCAATGTTTGTTTCTATGTTTCCTCCTCATCCAAACATATATCTTTTTTTAGTATACATTTTTATTCTTATTCACGTGATTAAAATTAATGTTTTCTCATATTGTAGTACATTAATTTCTACGTTACATCATAACACATGTATTATCACTTCATATTAGATTTATCTATTCCGGGAGGCTTCCGGGATATAATCTAGTATTTGTATAAGACAAATGGGAATATTAACCAATGAGAGAGATGAATGGGTTACCACATTGACATTCTCCGTCTGGCGAGATTTTATTCAAAGTTGCTCTACTGCTAACACGTGGAAATGCAGGGATGACCACACGTTTGCGGCCATTGATTGGTTGGCTGTCCTTTTCCCATTGTACAATTGTCTCAATTGGCGTTGATCATTCTTAGTGGAGATCGTTGATGACGTGGCTTCATGGTATCTGATTTATTGAGTCGCATTAGCAGTACTGTACCGGTTGTCCCCTTTGTACACTACACGATGTGGGTCATTTCATATTACCAGTGATGGCATACTCTGATTGTTCACATGTCACTTTCATGTGTACCCTTGGTCTCCTTGGTACGAAAACAGACGTTAGAATCTTCTTGCTGGCTAACACTGATTGGCTGGACGCGCCTTCTTTCCTTTCCACACGTCCCTTGACTCTGATTGGTTTGTACAAGATCATACTTATGTACTATTTGTCTCCCTAGGCTTGCGCACGAGTAAGGATGTGCACCATGCCTTAGGATTTTTGCCCAAACCAAGTTGATGGGTTCTGATCCGCAATTGCAGTCATGCGAAATGAAGCCTCCACGGTGCGCATGTCATTAGTAGTGCGCAGTTATGTTCTTGTTGGTTGTTTCTTGGGGTATTTGGGATATCGGTTAGCCTAATCCACGCATTAATTTGGGACCATATCCCTTCAATTATATCTATACATATATACAAGTCAATCATACATAAATACATATATATATATTATATGCAACTATATATGCACATAAGAATATATTTATCTATCTATATACACGCATAGGTTTAGGTTCCTGTACAAAGGACATAATTCGTGAGAAGTGTGAGAATGAATAAGAATTGACATGTAGGCATCATGTTTTGGATTTAGGAATGATGTTTTAGGTTGTTTTAACTTGAAAAACACTAAACACAACAATCTAAAACACAATGCAATGTATTATAGTTATTAAATTTAAAAAACAACTAAAACACACTACTTAACACTTAAAACACACTGTTTAATGTTCTTAGCATGGTGTTTTAAGTTTTAAGCCTAAAATACATTGTTTTTGGTTTTTAATTGTTATGTTTGGTGTTTTTCTAGGCAAAACAATCCAAAACATCATGAATAAGTTCAAAAAATGATGCCTAAGTATCAATTTTTAATCCTTCTCACACTTCTCACGAAATATAGCCTTTGTACAGGAACCTCACCCTACACGCATATCATACATAAAAATATTCATAAATATATATAAATACAGACACACAAACACACATGCACATGCAATTAATACATAGAAAACTCACTTGAGTTAAGAAAATCGTGAAAACCCTTCAAAACCATTAGGTTACACAACATAATTTTTTTACAAAACAATAATTAGGGCATGTAATATACATGATTTCAAGCGTTTCGAGCCCAAAAAATGTAAAAAGCACCGAGTAAATATTATAAAAATAAAAACCAAAAATTGTAACCGTATTAGTGTTTTTTGTAACAATATGGTTACCAGGCCCAAAATTTTTCGTGTCTAAAAATATTATAACGAATGAACCATTAGTTATGTATAGTAAAATACGAAGCCGAACCGATGAGTACATAATTATTTACACGAGGAGAATAATATTATACCCGTTACACGACCGGACCGACACCCGTTAATGAACCCGCTCAACACTACTTGGTGAGTCACCGAGGGAGGACACTTGTCCTCCCCTTGTGGTGACAACTCACCTCACTAAACCATCAAAGGTTGATGGTTTTTAATAAAACCATCAACATTAACCCATTATAAATACCCCAAGCCCACCCCTCACATACCCATTTGCTGCTGCCTTCTTCATGGTCACGAGAGAGAAAGCAAGGAGCCGGTGGCTCCTGCCGCCCTCTATGGCGGAGCTCCGGCGGATGCCCGACAACACACAACCATTTCCCCTCTTCTGGTACACCAGTAGATCTAGAGAGAGAACTGAGAGCTAGAGGGAGAAGAACCGGAGAGAGAGAAAGAGTAACAGAAGAGGAGAAAGAGAACAGAGGCAGAGGGAAAGGAAGGGATGATGACAGTGGCGGCGGTTCGTTATGGTTCCAATTGAGGTTCCGATCGATTAGGTGGTGGTTGGTGGTCTCGGTGGCTGTGATGGGTTCCAGGGTGATTGTGGAGGATGAACGACGGAGGCCTGGTGGTGGTTCAGTAAATGGTGACAGAGAAGAAGACGGCGGCGGCGGCACGTTAGGGTTCCGGCCTGAACAGTAAGATTAGATAGTAACTTCTAGTTTCACTTCTTTTCTGATTAAGGGCTATCTAAGTCAATATTTGGGTTAATGATATCTTGATAATAACAGTGGGTTAGGATGGATGATTGTGATGATGAACAAGGTGGTTTGGTCTTTGAATGACTAAGAGGGTGTCTGCGGCTGTTGATAGCAGAAGAATAATAGGAAAGACGGTAGTGGTTGATGCTGGATGATGGTTGGTTAGGTCAAAGGTTCAAGGTGAAGGAGTATAGTGGTCACGAGGTTGATAGTGGTTCAATAGTGATGATGGTTGCTTGGACGGTCAAGGTTCGAGTCAAGGAACTATGGTGACAATCGATTGGGGATAAGGAACCACAAATGGACCTGATTAGAAGACAAGTCAACGGTGGTCAACACCGGTTAAAGGCTCGGGTCAAAGCTGGTCAACTGACCAGTCAACGGAAGTCAAACAGAGGAGTGTCGGGAGGTATAAAGCAAGAACTCGAACCATATTAGTATTTAGTATTATTATACGGCTAACACGTGTGGGACATTAATAAGTATATTAGACCCGACTCGACTAAACTCGGTTAATAGAATATATGCAAATGTATGTGTATGTAAATAATCAATAATAACTACTAAGACGAGAAGATGGTCGACTATAGAATTATACTAAATATTATGTGTGATATAAGAATAACGTTTGAAACATTAGACATATGGAAACTCGGACAATTAGACACGTGAATGGAACATTCGGACAAATAGTATGGACATTTATTAAGATATCGAGACATAGGATATTGGACATAAGGTGAATAATGCGGACTTTAGTATAATTTGGTTATCATACGATATTGGGACTCGACTTGATAAGCTAAGGCGAATAATCTATAACTATATAAAGAATATGAATCGACAAAGTAAATTAATATAGTTGATGACTTGGTAATTAGGAACGATTTTGTAACATAAATCATGAGAATTGGCGACTAAGGCATTAGACCATGGACTCGATTAGTTATGACATAATTGGACATAAGGAACCGAGTAGTGCTTATGACTATATTATAAACTCGACAAATAGAAGTTCGGTTAAAGAACTAAAGTGTGCCCACACGTGTAACCACGGTATTGGTTACACGCACTTATGTTTATAAACTTGAATAGGATCTTGCTAGATATTGAAAGATGGAATCTTGACTTGGAAAGCTATGTGATCATGTGAGACGCTACTAAGGTGAGTCCCGTGTACCACTCCCCTTTTTCTGTTTTACTGTTTTGGGGTGAATACATGCTTCTGTTTTATAAAACTGTTGTGATGTGACAAGATACTTGGCTGCTGGATATACTTGACACTCATTAACTCAGAAGTGAGCCGACTTAATATATGTGTAGTACTACTTGGGGAAACCCCAACGCAAAGTGGACTCGGGACGTAAGGGCCCGGGAAACCCTCCACGACGGTTATGGAACCATTGCGGCATATATTATGCCTTGTAGATCTATAATAGCAGTAGATAGATCTAGTGTTAGGGTTGAGGTGTTGCTTGTACATCACGTGTGTTAAACTGTATAAACTTGTTTATGAGATGTTAAACTGTTTTGGATCCACTTGATTACTTACACGGACTCACCAGTATGATTACTGACCCAACTCTTTTTAAGCATGTGTTAAGGTACTGCATTCGGAAGATTATGAGGCATTCGGGTCATGTTATATGATGAGGATTATGGAAGATGTTTACTAGATAACTATGATAGAAGATTCGGCTGGATTAGAGTGTTAGAGCTAAGCATGAATTAGGAGTTGGATCGACTAGCGGATCACACCTTATCACTGCTTCGACGACCTCCGCGTCTCATCCCTGCATATATATATTAGTCTATGTATTTTACTTATGTATTCGTATTTTTGGATCATAAATTGTATAAACAAATAATTATTTGTTATCGTTGCTTCCGTTGTGCAAGTCTGTTACCAAACTGTCGTTTCGACCAGCCCCTCCAGGTCGGGTTGTTACATTTTTATAGGCAAAAAAAATGTAACATTGGGCAAATATACTAATACAGTTACATTTTTTGTTTTTGTTTTTATTTCTTTTAAAAATCTATATTTACTCGGCGTTTTTTTTTTCGTTTTTTTTGGCTCGAAATGCTCGAAATTAGTTGTCCTATTTTTTTAATATGGTGTGTAACCTTGCGTTTTTGAAGCGTTTTCAGGGTTTTCTTAACTCAAATGAGTTTTCAAATTATCATTTCCATACACACACACGTATAAACATGTCTTATTATTATACACAAATATATTATATAAAATATAGAGTAAGAGATGCGGTTACTGAGGTTACTGAAACCGCACCTTATAGTTTTTTTAATAAGGTACAAGAGATGTATAAGATGCGGTTGTGGGAACCGCATCTGTTGGTCCTTTTTTGTAATGTATAAAATGCGGTTGTGGGTAGAACCACATCTCTTGGTGCAATAAGATGAGATTATGTGAAGAACCGCATCTTTTGGTGTTACTTTTTTTAAAATTAGTCTATAAGATGCGGTTTAGATGGTGAACCGCACCTTATAGTTTTTGCCATTCGCATCTTTTGATCTTTTGTGTACTAGTGTCTCACAAGGAATAGAAATTTGTCGTTGAAAAAAAAAAAAGATAACCTATTTTATGTCTCTAGATTAACGCTAAATGACAATTTATTTTAGAAATGCAACTTCATATAATACCTTACAACGCTACACGTGTTAAAATTGAAAGGGTAGTCCATACGCCATTGAATTTGGATATGACACACCAGATGTTTTTTATGCATGATTTTGTTTGTCGTCCCCCACCCCATCTTCTTTTCTCTATCAAGAAACGATAAAGTAGATGCTAATTTAATTTGTCTTTCTTTTTTTATTCATGGTTGCGTGGAAGGGGAGGTAGAGAGAGCGAATGAGAGATTTATGTTGAAAAGTTGTGTTTCAGACACCTATCATCCATTAGTATAGTTTTATAATTCTTTATTTTAATAGATTCTTGAGTTTTATTTGGAGTATATATATGATGATAAAAATATTTTTTAAAATCAACGAGCCATATGCAAGCATATTTGGGCATATATGTTTTCCAAGCATAAAATGTCCTTGTAAGTGGGATCACTACAGCCAACATGAACAATCAAGTTGTGAGTTGGGTGCGTAAAAGTTGGTCAAATTTATAATTTGAAGGTCTGGCAATCATTTTTTTCCTTTTCCTTTTGAAAATTTTGAACCTACATCTGAAAGAACCATTTTTTTTATTAATTGACATGGTAATATGGAATAATTAACAAAACCTAGTTATAAAAGGGTAAATTCAGTGACGGAGCTTAAAAAAAATAATCTGTAGAGCGGTAATTAAGTCATAGGACCGTTAAAACGGAGAGGGCCGTATTAGAATATATTATTTAGGATTTTACTATAGAGCCCACGGGCCCGGTTTATCTCTATATATTGTAACCCTATTAAATGGAATATATACAATCAACCGTATACAATTTTCGGACGAAAATGCAAAAATTTACACTACAATATTTGATATTTTATTTGAAACATCTAAATATAAATCAGATTCGTGTAGTATGTTGAAAATATTTAATATTTTACTTGAAACATCTAAATATAAATCAGAATCGTGTAGTACATTGAAAATATTTGATATTTTACTTGAAACATCTAAATGTAAATCAGATTCGTGTAGTACGTTTACTTTTAATAATAATTTCGATTAGCATAAATTTAAATATTATTCGTTAAGTCAAAGTATCAAATTATAATATACATCAATCGAAGAACTATTGCTATATGATGACTCACCCACATTACTTTTTCCCTATCTTCTTTTTCTTTAAATGCTCTCTCATTTCATCACTTTTCTGCATGTGAACCTATTTCCCTTTTTAATTTCCTCAAATCCATGCTCTAATCCAATTTGTACACATTTCCACTTAACCATATTGTACGTCTTCTTTTTTCTTATCTGTAATTAACCATGCCAATTCTTGAGTTAGAGCCAAGTATTTCAAGTGTCACAAGTAGTCCAGCTTCTACAAGGCCTCATGTTAACACAAGAATGGACAACTCCACAGTTCATGCTGAGCCACCGATGTCGCCTAATGACACCAATCTTACCTTGGAATCTAGAGTCTCAAATCAAAACCATTCGACCACATCGCAGTTGCCTTTCCTACGCGAATCTTTACGTCCTATTACACTCAAGGTACTTTTCATTATGTATAATGAGTGCCATTTATCTATAGACATGTATTAGCTACATCTATAACAAAAGTCACGAATTTGTACCACTACTAGAAAAGGGCAAGAGTTCCTATGAAAAATTTAGTGTGTTATTTATTAATATTTGGATGTAACATTTTTATAAATTTGGACAATATGTAATAAAAAGATAGGAAATTCATGTTCTTATTTTGGTTAACTAATTTATGGTCTATAAACCTTTAGTTTGAAGATTTGGCATACTCTATTAACTTGCAATCTGGAGAAGCCCATTGCTTTACTTCACATGAATCAAAGAGGACCCGGACCGTTCTTAGTGGAGTCAGTGGCGTGGTTCGACCTGGGGAACTACTAGCCATGCTCGGTCCATCAGGCAGTGGGAAAACCACCTTACTAACTGCCCTTGGTGGTAGACTACCTGGAAAGACTTCAGGCAGCATAACATACAATGGCCAACCCTTCTCAAGTTCGATTAAACGAAAAATAGGATTTGTGACACAAGATGATGTGTTATACCCACATCTAACAGTTTTAGAAACCTTAACATATGCTGCCATGTTGAGGCTGCCAAAGAACTTGACACATGAAGAGAAAGTAGAGCAGGCTGAGCTCATCATAACCGAACTTGGGCTAACAATGTGTCGTAACACCATCGTGGGAGGAGCGCTGATTCGTGGTGTTTCGGGTGGGGAGAGAAAGCGAGTTAGTATTGGACAAGAACTTTTGGTGAACCCGAGTTTGTTGTTGTTGGATGAGCCCACTTCCGGGTTGGACTCGACTACTGCTTTAAGGTTAATGGGCACATTGAAAGGGTTGGCTAAAGGTGGGAGGAGTGTGGTCACCACAATCCATCAGCCATCAAGTAGATTGTATTGGATGTTTGATAAGGTTGTGGTGTTGTGTGATGGATGCCCGATTTATAGCGGTCAGGCGGGTCGGGTTATGGAGTATCTTGCTTCCATTGGGTTTGTGCCCGGTTTTAGTTTGATGAATCCTGCTGACTTTCTGCTTGATCTTGCTAGTGGTAGGTTAAATGATTTGTTCTTCTAATCCTTTTGGTTAAACAGAAGAGAAAAGTATAAAAAGAATTGCTAGTGCAAATGTAAAATTATGATAGTCATTTAACTTTAATTATGAAAAATCTTCAAAGTGCTATTTTTCTGATTTTTTCAAACTTTACTTTATGAGGTGTATCTATTTATCTTAAAACTTTTTTTCTCATTAAATATCTCCTTGTAGTTTATAAATCCTTATTTAGATTTTTTTTCTTCTGAACAGACTTAGTTAGATGCTTATATAATTTATTAAGTTAAAAGTAGATAATCATGCATTAAAAATGCCATGCTCTACACTTTAGAACATGATACTTTTTTTAGTAGACAAAGAATAAATATATCAAAAAAAAAAAAAGTGCACGCCCTTAATTTGTGTAGGATTTTTATTTTATTATTTTCTTGTGGAAAAACATATTTCCTAATATATGTTTGTAATCATCAAATATAAATAAAAATGATTAAAAAACCCTGATGAATGATATAACTTTATGATCATACATACAGGGGTGGCTCTTGGTACAAACCCAGATGATCAGCAACAATATAATACACCGGATCGCCAGGAAGATCGCGACTCAGTTAAATCATTTCTGATTTCATCTTACAAGAAAACCCTTCACCCTCTCATTAAAGATGACATCCATAAAAATAGTCACGATACAACTCTTGTTATTAGAGGACCACTGTCTTCTAGAAGTAAGTTTATCTTTTATGTAGTCATTTAATTTGTCACATTTCTCACAAGATTTAGGTCATATAGGTGGTTAAGCATTTAAAGTAAAATAAAAAGATTTCTAGTTATGATCTTAAGAAATTTGTCTCTTGAAGATTAGTTGTCAAAACTTATATAAGTGGTGTGTGATCGCAGGTTGTGACAATAGATGGACCACAAGCTGGTGGACACAATTTAAAGTGTTGTTTAAAAGAGGTCTTAGAGAAAGGAGGCATGAATCATACTCGGGTTTACGAATTTTCCAAGTGATGTCTGTCTCAATCTTATCGGGTCTTTTATGGTGGCATTCTGATACATCACACTTGCAAGATCAGGTACCACAATTGTCCTTAGTGTTTTTTTTTTCTTTTGGGCTGACCGTCTATTAGAGTGTCTTTGTTATTGTTTTTGTTGTAGAGTTTACAATAAATTTGAGGTAGATTTATAAGTAAATTCATTCATGGTCGGACCCATAGTTTAATTTTCTTTTTAGGTGCACTATCACTTAAATCCTCGTATACTATACACTACTAGAAAACTGGGTAATTATGACAGCAACATGGGATTAACCCCACTGTATGTTTTTCCCTAGTATTATCTGTCGTAATTTGGTTGCGAAGGACAATTTGCGACTAAAAACGCGGTAAAAAATACCCAGCTTTCTAGTAGTGGCCACCATTTAACAATAAACTATGAAGAAACTATAAGTGTCAAGATCTAAACAATCTTTACCTTTAATAGATGATATATTTGTACTATATATATATATATATATATATATATAGGATTTGGTTCAAATGAGAACCTTTCCCCAAATTGAGAACTGAGAGAACCATTCTGGGCCACACATTTCTCTAAGGCAAAAAAAAAAATTTTTTTTTTTTTTTTTTTTTTTTTGCAAAAATCGCTGCTTTATATGTAAGAAAATTTTTTTTTTTATTTTTTTTGTATTTTTTTTTCAGTATACACATGTGTATAATTGCATTATACACATATGTATAATGCAATATACACATATGTATAACTGAAATATACACATATGTATAGCCGAAAAATACTATATACAGATATGTATAATTGCTATATACACATATGTATAATTGACATATACACATATGTATAAATGAAAAAAAAAGTTCAAAAAAAATAAAAAAATGTTTTTTCCTTGCATAAAAATGTGCGATTAAAGCAAAAAAAAAAAAAAAATTTTTTTTTTTTTTTTTGCCTTTATATGAAATGTGTGGCCCAGAATGGTTCTCTCAGTTCTCAAATAGGGGTTGGTTCTCTTAGGATCCCTACCCTATATATATATATATATATATATATATATATATATATATATATATATATATATAGGTTTAGGTTCCTGTACAAAGGACATATTTCGTGAGAAGTGTGAGAAGGATTAAGAATTGACATGTAGGCATCATGTTTTGGATTTAGGAATGAAGTTTTAGGTTGTTTTAACTTGAAAAACACCAAACACAACAATCTAAAACACAATGCAATGTATTATAGTCATTCAATTTAAAAAACAGCTAAAACACACTACTTAACACTTAAAACACACTACTTAGTGTTCTTTGAATGGTGTTTTAAGTTTTAAGGCTAAAATACATCATTTTCGGTTTTTAATTGTTATGTTTAGTGTTTTTCTAGGCAAAACAATCTAAAACATCATGACTAAGTTCAAAAATTGATGCTTACATATCAATTTTTAATCCTTCTCACACTTCTCACGAAATATAGACTTTGTACAGGAACCTCACCCTATATATATATATATATATATATATATATATATATGACCTTTATAACTTAATAATTATCTTATTTCAGCATAAAGTATTATTCTATATTCAAAACTTTGATTGTCTAGTTTATAAATGTTATGCTAACTAGTAGCAATGCAGTTTTGATGAATGCCCATTAAAATTAATCTAGATTAATATTTCTACATGTTTGTCTTAAAATGATTATGGGTTAAATATATGATATACAGGTGGGACTTCTCTTCTTCTTCTCAATATTTTGGGGGTTTTACCCTCTATCCAATGCCATATTCACATTCCCTCAAGAGCGCCCAATGCTAATACGTGAACGCTCCTCATCCATGTACCGCCTCTCCTCTTATTACTTCGCTAGAATAGCAGGGGACTTGCCAATGGAACTAGTTCTCCCAACTATCTTTGTAACCGTTACCTATTGGATGGGTGGGCTCAAGCCTTCACTCGTCACATTCGTGCTAACAGTTCTAATCATTCTTTTTAACGTGCTCGTTTCACAAGGACTTGGACTGGCCCTCGGAGCCATACTTAAGGACCTAAAACAAGCAACCACCTTATCATCAGTGATCATGCTAGTGTTTTTACTCGCAGGCGGCTACTATATTCAACAGATTCCACCATTCATCAATTGGTTGAAATACATATCTTTTAGCCATTACTGCTATAAGCTTTTAGTGGAAGTACAATACAGTGAAAATGAGGTTTATGATTGTGGTAAGGGAATTCACTGTAGAGTTTTAGATTTTTCTGGGATTGAGTACTTGGGTCTTGGTCACTTATGGTGGGATGTGGCTGCTTTGGGTGTAATGTTGGTTGGCTACAGGATTGTGGCTTATGTAGCATTGAGGATGAGCAAATCTCTATAATTGTTTAGCTTTAAGTTCTACTTATTTCATGTCTTGAATAAACCTAAAAGTAAATAAGAGAAAGAGAACTGATTATATATTCAGATGGACTTGATGCAAATTTAGAAATAGTTAAAGTTAATTATCATGTAATTGTATATTTATGCATTCTAACTCTATTTGTATAGTTTTTGTATTCACTTAGTTAATGAAATTATTGTTCTTGCTTGTACATTGGCAAATAAATTATTTAAGGAACAAATTCTAGCTCCTTTGTGAACAAGAATATAGGCATTAGAAATAAAAAAAAGAACAATTGATGCTAAAAGTGGAGGGAATTCTTCCATACATTGTGTTCGAAAACTGCTTTCTATAACCAAGTAACAAAGACTCATGGACTACGATATTGTGGTTTCAGCATCTTATTTATCATCCTCTATGATTACACGCAACTTAAAAGAATGGAGAATTAGGAAGCCATTATGTTTGTAACTTTGTTAGTTGTTGGAAAAAAAAAGTATCATCAAGAAAGAAGATATGTTAAGTATTTGACTTAGTATAGATTAAGGAGTATTGGATAGTATTATCAGACTAGGGTTTATTAGTGTTAGCCCACTGGCCAGCTAAACCCTAACAAACCTAGCGGGCTCGTGGGCTAATACTAATAAACCCTAGTTTGATAATACTATCCAATAAGAAGGAGATTAATAGTTATTGTTTGGATAATATGGTTATCGGTTCCATGATTGTAATCCTAGCAGGTTATGGTTTTAGTATGTCTAGTTAGTATAAACATAGAGTTATTAGTATATAGTTTTGGTGTCGAGTTTTGTTGTTGATAAAAATGAGATAGACATGGGTGTCTCCAAAATCCAGTTGTTTCCAACAACTGAGCTGAAGATCCAGACTTGTGGACTAATTTGGAAGCCAAGGATGATAAAGGAAATGGTTCGATCATCGAAACATTTAGCAACCGAAGAGAAGTGAAAAGCAAACTCAACCAAGTGTATTAGTCTAAGTAAAAAAAAATTCAAAAGTCTGGTTAAACCAAAGAAGTTGTGCGCTTGAGAAATGAGATAAGAAAGAGACGTCATGCATTACTTCTTGGTGGAGCTCTAAGTAAAAATATACAAGAGTCAGATATACAAATTACTCATTTTTATATAACCAATTTTTATTTTCCAAAGAAGAAATAAGTACATAAATATAATAAATAAAATACTAATTTTATATAATATGAATATTTGTAAAAAAATAAGAAAAATAACAAGTAAATTGGCTGGCTCGTGAGTCAACTCAGTTAGACTCGGTTCTAAACGAGCCGAGCCCGAGTCTAACATTTAGGTTCGGTAAAATAAATGGTCTTGAATCGGCCCGGCTCGATTTGTAAATAAGCCAAGCCCGAGCTCACCCTGGTTCGGCTTAGCTCAACTCGTTTAGATCCCTATCTACGAGTGCAAGTTGAACTGTTGAAGTTAGCAATGTAAATGTAAAAAATAGAAAATGGGCCATAAAACTGACCACGTGGGACTTATTAAAAATTATTGAGCTTTATTAATCATCAATGTGGTTGATTTGGTCTAACCTGGGCTGGAACTAAATTATGGTTTGAGCTAGCTAGAAAAGAAATTAAAAACACAAAACTAATACAACAAATAAAAAAAAACCGGCCACATCTTTTGTAGGGCCCATTGGGCTGTTAGTAGCAGGATAAGCACGAAGAACTGAAGAAGCAGCCACAGTTTTGGGCTGATCTTCAATTTTTATGGTTGGCTAATTATTTTCTTGCCATCACAACCAAGACCCTGGTATGAAAATTTTAATTATAAGACTTTTATTTGATTTGTATTTGTTTTCTGAAGTTTTCGCCATTTTCCTTCCTAACATGTTAATGTGTATCATTCTTTTTTTTTTTTTTTTTTTTTTTGTGTAACTTTTGTGTTAATTTGAAAGACTGATTATTTCACATTCGACACCAATGATGTTCCTTCCTTATCCGAGAGGCTCTATAGGGTTGTACTTAGCCTTTTATGATTGAATTGTTGTAACATATCACCAAGAAGCGACATCATTATGGAGGGATCGACTCCATGGTGCCGTATTGTGGTCTATATGATATATTGACTTTGATCTACCTGGTTAATGTAAAGGTATATAAATTATGTCAATGTAGTTTGTCATACATATAAGTGAAATCACTAGTTTGTATTTAGTTGATTAAACTTGAATTCAGAAGTGATCGATTGTGTCTCTTATCTCGTGTCTTTGGTTATAGATTCTAATCAGACATTATACTAACCACATACACTTCGTGGATACAATAACGTATTTACCCTAGCTATCTAGGTTTTTGCATGACCTGATGACAGTCACTTAGACACTTGCTAAGTTCAAAAACCTGCTATAAGGTCTCTTTTATAAGGATGATCCAGATAGTTGTGAATGGTTGTTAAGAGACAAAAAATAGATTTTTGGTAAACTCATTTTTTAGGGTCATCGATTCATAAATGTTTTGTGAAGGTAGGGATGCTAATAGAAACATTGTTTTGATGTAGTAATTGTGGCTCTCTCTTCTATACGTTGGCGATTATCAGTATAGCGTGTCAGTGCAATTAAACGTCGCAGGAGTAATTTTGTTTGTGATGACGACAATGCTTTCATTTCTTTAATTATTGAAGAAAGATAAGGAAGAACAAAGTAAGATCCTAATGCCACAACTTGTGAAGCTAATTAAAGGGTTCCTTTGTGAACCATGGGTGCGCGCTTTGATTGACGGAATCATATTCTACCATCACCTCTTGTTAAGAATTTGCATATGAATATATATGATTATCAGTCTTGCTCATCCACTTCATGGAATGGAAGAGGTACCATTTTCACTGCTCTAAACTTGCCTGCATTATTCAAATGCTCATTCTCCAACCTACAAGACAATTCAAAAGGCCATACGCACGTGTAAGTTATTAGTGAAGCAAAATGAATGAACTTTGAGGTCAAATTCTCACTTTTGAGCGTTCAAAATTCGCGTGCGTTTGTCTTAATCAAGATTTTTTTTTTATCTTGTGAGTGGAAATTGTTTATTTGCATATGAAGTAATATCTTTTTGCAATGTGACCTTTGGCCTAAGGTCATTGGCGAACTCCCTCAACCAAGTCGTGAGGCTTCAAACCCCAGACCCCATGGGGCGCATTTAGGGGGTGAGGATTGAAGGAGTGTGTCGCCGTTCTAATAAAAAAAAATTAAAGAAAAATACAAATTTTCTTCAACTTTTAATCAAATGTATTATTTCTTTACCTGTAGAAATTCCAGTGGCCTCTTCTAATGACTTCAAGGGCAGCTAAAAATAGCCCTGTCAATCTATAATCAATGCCCCCAAATTTGTAGTGTAGTATAGTTTGTAACCAAGCTAGTCTAAGAAGAACATTCAACCCCTGTAAAATGTGACAAAGACAACAGTTAACGGACTTATTACATGTATTAGGCAAGACAAATTCAATAATTTATAATTTTTCATCCCGGTTTAAAGTACTAAGCGTCTTGTTAATGAACATTTGTTGTGTATATCAAGCATAAGCATATATACCATGGAGAGAAAGTAAATAAACTTTCGACGAAGAATCAATTCGTTTCTTAACCAAGGGTTCTTTGAGTTCATCTGTAACAAACCCCAATCCTTAACAAAGTCCCAATACAGTTGATACAAAGTTGTGATACTTGACATTATCACTACAATGCATAGCCATCCCACGCTCTTTTCTTTTTCATATGCGACTTTTGCCCCTGCCGCTAGCATTGCAGATACATATTTTCCCAAATTAGTTAGATGGCCCATGTCTCCTTCATCTAGCCACCTTCGAGCACACTACACAACAACAAATTAAAAACATAAAACATGATATCTACGTGCTGCTAATATGACGTCATAAATTAAATTGGATTCGGCCTGATTTTTTTGCTAGCATACTATTAAGTATATATGTAGCAAAACATATATATATTGTTCCAAACCTGCATAGCTCGCCAGTAATAAGGCAAAAAGGAAACAGCATAGGCGAGATCTCGGTAATTTTTTGTGTTAACACAATATCCATAGTCTTGAGTTTTGTAACTTCCAGTTATGTAGTAACACCCTACATATTCAAGGTTTCTGAGCATCGGTACCTGTTTCTCATGAAAGTTCATGCAAAAGAATAAGTTGTGACTTGTATAAAAATTATTTAACTAAAATAAAAAAATATATATATATATAACTGAGTTCATTTGGGTTTCAACATTGCACAAATTAAGGGACAAGTTTATCTAGCTAGGGGTGTGACCCTTGAGTTTTTTAGTCAATATACATACATATATATAAGTATAGGTATTTATCGCTTCTAGTATAAAATCTTATGCCCCACAATAATTCATACAGTATAACATAAATAAACATTTAGCGTTATAGTAATTGTAAGTTTGTTCAAGTTGGTTATTAATAAAATAGTCGAGAGTGGGGTGTTCTCAAATCTTGTATGTTCTATGTTTTTTATACCATTGAAATTTAATTGGATGGTTTTGTTGGGTTATTCCCTAGCTTGAGTTTGTATCTCCATTCATCCCTTAGCGATTCATATAATTAACAATAATAACAACAATAATAATTAAAACAGAATGGGTGACCTGACTACAAAGTTGATCAGCCATGAAGAAATCCAACATCACAACCTTGTAAAGAGGCGATAAAATGATGTTTCTTAGTACGCTTAACAGACGATAGCGACTTGATTTGTAAACTATGTCAATGGGACACACAAGCAATACCAAAAAAGCCTGTAAAGAAGAAAGCATAACTACACATGTTTCAGAATCCTTTTTTAGGTACCATTTTACTCATATACTTCAAAATCATTGAAAAGAATTCAATGAGTATAAAAGTAATCACTTTACCAATAACAGCAGGCCAGGGATCAATTCAACTTGAGAATAAGTATACCCTTTCTCCATGAGAGAAAGATGAACAAACAAGACCCCCACTACAATGGTTATCGACATGGTACATATCAAGAAGACATCTCTATACTTGAGTTCTCGAGTTGGAGATAACTCAAAGATAAAACTATAATTTATACGGGTTTTTCTCCACATGAAGATGTTGCATCCATATAGGAAAAAGTGCAAAAACAACAAGCTGAACATGCTGCAAAATCAGGCATATATTGTCACTCACCAATACATATTATCTATAGATTATTTTTTTTAAAATTTACTAAATTAATGTGTAATAAGATTTTGGCATACCTAAGAAGAGGGTACACAGTTTCCATGTATATGGTATTTGTTTGTGGTCCATATGTTCCCGTGGTATGAGCCATGATGGCATACCCAACGAAAAGCGCAATGAAACATCCCGTAAATAGCCCTATAAAAACCATGAACAGAATTAAGACACAAATTTTGTGATCTAGTTAGAAGTGTTCAATTTTGTTTTAGCCTTGGACTTCTAATATACATAGACAAAAAAATTTTTTTCCAAACTTGGAGGAATACGGTTCGTTTTTCTTCATAAACTAGTTTATCAACTTCACTTATTTGTTTATCATTTGAATTCCTAGCTAGCATTAGATCAACACATCAAACTACTATAGAATTTTTGCTAAATATAATCTAATTAGTTAAGTATTAAATAATGATAGACTAATTTCGAATCACATGACTAGAAATTAAAAACTTTAAGAAAGAATATTATTGAAATATGCTCTTTTAGTGTGCATATATTGAAAAGGGGAATAGAGAATTGTTGTCTAATCTCTTGGGACTGGGGTCCATTCACTAATCATGAAAATAATATTCTAACATGATATTATGTCTTCATGTAACTATAGGACAAATAAATGTTTAATTTCGTGCTTCTACAAGAAACACTAAGATATGGTGCTGAGAAAGATCACACTTCAAAGTGATGTACTAGAAATTCTTGCTGTGTTGGTTTTCCACATATTTTAGTGGCAGTCTAAAAAGCCAAGTACCACATTTGCTGCCCTTTATCTTTGTCGAGGCAAAGATAAGTCAATCAATGTAAATGGCGATGTAATCTTTGACAGATTATCTTTTAGGGAAAACGCGCGTAACCCACTTGAGCATCTATATGAAACAACATTTAACGCAAACAAATAAGTTTAGGTGCGTATTCGACGTTAAAAGAACTATGACTTTTTAACATTTTTACACACTTAAAACGCCCCTCAAAAGCACTTCTATTGGGGGTGCTCTAATTAGTGCACGTTGTAGTGTAAGAAAGAGACATTGGGATATAAGAGGGGTTTTCTTGTTTTTATATATTTATATTATTTTAAAATCCTATATCTTATATTTTGTAGTGCCCAATTATTTTTTTTGTTTCTCCGTAGTATTCAGTATGTAAAAAACGCAAAATGGATTTTAATAATCTCAGCATTTTCTGGTTGGTCAGTAATAATTCCAACTGAGAATATTCTGGTAAACTGAGAAATGATCAAAAGTAAACACACACCAATGAAAAAGGTGACAGCATGAGACTCTTTGCGCTGAGTCGGTTTTAAGTATTTCATTGCCTTCCTTCGGTTATCTTCTGTAAATTGTTTCACAAAGATCTCCTCAACTTCATCTGCCAACTTGATAATCTGCCATACAAATAAAGTGATTGTGATGTCATATATGAATATAGAAAAGAAATAATATAAAATTTAATTTTCTATTGTTTGTATATATTAGCTTCAAGAAAAGATAGAATATATATGTAGAGCCACTTCATATGGTCTGAAATTTGTTTAGCAAATGGGAATTTCTCGTACTCAATTGCAATCATTATTGATATTCTTTGACATATTATGTGGCTATGTCATATAGCACTAGTAAATTTAATTACTAAAGCTAAAGGTTTTTTTTTTCAGTTTTACCTGGTTGGAACTGTTGAAGTAAGAGCTTTCAACAACTTTAAGATAAATGGGAAGAACTTGTTTGTTTGTAACCTGAAAAGAGCAAGACAACATAAGGTGGCATATATCTAATCTAGTCAACAATATAGATTTTAAAGAATAAGATAAACAAATAAGATTTTGTCATCCACTTGAGATATCAAACCTACACCATATGTACTTACTTTATCAAATTTCTTTAGAATCTTGGCAAAGGCGAGCATGTTCAAGTGCCTGCAAATAAATTATCGTTGAAGGATTCTTAGTGTCAATAATATTGTAATTGCGTTCGATGAATGAAAATTCTATTTACGATAATGTGGATTGAAGTATATGGTATAGGCTTCATAATAGAATAGTTAGAGAATGTTAAATAAAGAATAATGTAGCAAAAGCTAAACAATACCTATAAGTTTTGAGATATCCCAATCCTTTATAGAGCTCAATGAAAGCTCCCCGAATCATTTTTTCGGCATGATGGAGTTTTGTCTTATTAATGTGAAGCTTTTTTCCCTGGGAATTTTGTTTTTTGGATGATTGATTGATCAAATCTTCCCAAAGTAGATAAGAAAAGGCGCGCGTCGGGTTAGTTAGAGGAATGCGTATTTTCAAGGTTTTTTCATGACAATTACTAATACACTGAGAAAGATTTCGTCCCCCATCGGTATTTGATCTTTCTTGCCCAAGTTCTTGTGATCTTGGTAACACCTTAAATTGCATACCATAGTTATCCAGATCTTCTGCTAAATTTTCATCTTCCTGCAAATCTTGGTCTGTCATGCCCCTACTGGATTCTTCATCTGTGACCACAAAAAAAAAACAATTGGTTTAGAGAGAAATACAATCAAGTGAAAAATTGAATGGCATAATAAAAAGTAGAATAAGTTTTCATAATGACCATTTTCAGATTTTACTTTCGTACCACATGAAATAGTGCCAGATATAGAGTCTTCATCCTTGGAGTCATGGTGCGATGAATTAGCTTTATTTTTGTGTTGATCTTTTAGCGTGGTTTTGAGCTCTACAAGAATATGTAGTTGTTTCTCAAGACACTCCCCTCTATCAATGAACTCTTTTTCTTTCTTTCTATAGAACTCATTCACCTTGTTAAGTTGTTGATCCAAAAGGGCAAAAAAAGCACTAGTAGCTTTAGTATGATCAAGTTGATCTAACAATTCTGTTTCGTATACAACTCCCTTACTTGATGTCGATGCAAGTTTACTGTGAACCTGATACAAAGATAAACCAAACCACATTAGGATATATAACCATGCATACACATTTAAACAAAGTAGCTAGCCTTTGACACACGGCATAATTATCATAAAAACCGTTGGTAATTTTGTATATATAGTGTATGCTTTTTTTAAACGGATGTAACTTTTTGTGGAATAATTTTCCGTTATATGTATATCCGCCCATGGGCCTCAATGAGGTCATGGGAGTAAGATACATAGTTTAATATTTAGAACCATTTGGTGGAGTGGCATAAGGAAATGAAGATAAGAACTTGAGGCTATTTGCTCTCAAGTTCGAATCCTATCCAAAGGGGTTATCGCAGGGCTTTCAGGTGGCCGGTTTTCCCTGAATTAGTGGTTTGGTGGACCTTGGGCTGCCCAGTTGGCAGTCATTTGTCAGTGCTAACCCACTGACAGTTCATGTGGTATTTAGTTGGCTGTTCAAAACAAAATTTTTAATAAAGCTAGTGTGAGAGCGAGTATGAGTACATGAATGAATTCTCTCCCTCTATGTTGATTCCCACATAAGGAAAGTTTATTTATAGAGGAGAAGAGTGTGTTGCTTAAAGATCTTTTTTGTTTAGCCTTTGATGAAAGAGAAGAGGCACAATGAATTTTCTTGATGTCTTTCTTAAGTTGCCAATAATCAACGAAGGCTTCTTTCCATTCTGGAACAAGTTGACCCTCATATTGCTTAGTGAAGTTCACCATCTTCTTTCTTTAACTATAACAGTTAATCGCCGAATAGGTGAGAGTGTTTTCGTTTATACACTTGTGAGCTGAGAGTGTCTAATAGAAGCCTATTGTCACACTATTTATAGACACATGAAATTAGTGTAATGAAAAAGGGTAACTTTAAATGAAGTGGCTCGTATTGATTCTCTAGTGCAGCACATTCTAAAATATCCTGTGTTCTATTTTTCATTAATACCATGCTTCCCTCCACTTGGAATTATATGAGGCCTAAATTTATAACTAATGTTCATAAAAAAAATAATAATAATAATTGCAAACTTTCTAAGATGTGTCAATGCTTGGATGCCCTTACAAAAAGTTCGAATTTCGACGACGATATGGAGATATATGTAACAAACTTTGATGCCCCTTCCACTAATTTCCTATGTAAATGGATTTTTATACAATACTAATACACATGTTCACAATAAAAAAAAAAAATTATAGGCTTGTTTGTATATATTGTGGTCGATTTGCAGTTCGAGAAATCTTATTATGTATTTGTTCTTGTTTGTCTAGTCTTTGTTTTTGTTGGGAAATTATCAGGTGGCTAGCTTTTACCTTAACCTTTTGTTTACTTTTGAATCTTTCTCTCTCTCTTTTTTTTTTTTCTTTCTTTTTTGTACATCACAAGTGTTAAGTTATTGTGTCTTGATCTAATTTGTAATAAAAGTTACTCCCTGTGTATCACTGAGAGGTATATCCTGTTAGGGGCCTGCTTATCTACATGGTTTGAACAGGAGATGTCCGAACCCTATGAACTTTCTTTTTCTAATAAATATACAGTCTAACCCTTACCGAAAATTCGACACCGACCCCATAAAATTTTGCCTCGGATGAAAGAAGACAAAATGAGAATGGCGTAAATATATGTAATAAAACAATGTTAAATTTGAAGAATTGGCTTTGAAGGGTTGGTAAAATAAAAATGGTCTAGTGGAAAGTTAAAATTGGCTATGTGTTTTATTAATTGGAAAGTTAAAATTGGCTATGTGTTTTATTAATTAATAGTAACTAGTATCACTTCGTTTGCAGACCTACATGCGGCTCATCCACCCTTAGATGTTCTGAAATACTAATTTTAATGTTATGAAAGATGAGGTCTTTGTCTAATAACCATAATATGATTAATACGATCGGTAAAGGTTCGGGTACAAATATCATATTTCGTGAGAAGTGTGAGAAGGCCCAAGTTAAGTTTTGTATGTAAAAAATGTTGATTGTATAACTTTTGTAAACTTTTTAAAATTAAAACGACTATAGCTCAAACCAAGGTAAACTTACTTTTATTGGCACTAGCGCAGGTTTGTTGGGGCGGGGAGGGGCGGCCGACCCCCACGGATTTTCGCGCAGGAGTTCGGATTATATAGTATCCGTATAGAAAATTTCGAAAATATAGGGTTTCGACCCCCCGAAACCAGTGATTTCCAAACCCCCGGTGACTTCTGACCCCCCGAACCTTCGGATCAAGCTTCGCCACTGTTTATTGGCTTATTCAAGTTAAGCCCATAACCACCCCACTATTACCTTTTCTGTATATATCAAATATGAATTTTAAATTAAGCGAGTAATTGGCTCAAGTTTTTTTTTCTACAAGCCGATCTAAATCTCATTGTAGCTCTATTCGTATCAAATTAAGGGAATATCAATGATGGATTTTGAAGATATGATATAAAGGTTGTCCGTATTTGATTCCAACATGCTCACACTCTTCATAAGTGTCAATTATATATATATTAATTCTTGATTTTGTAAATTGATTAAACTAATATGATGCATTGATGCTATTGCTATGTATATGTACACTTCGGTGAAACCGTTCTAACTTAAATCTTTAATTACTTTTACTAGCTTTTAGCTGTAATGCTATTAACATGAAAACATATAATAAAGCAATTGGTAATACATTATTTACATTATGTCACATATACAATTGTAGCTGAAGGAAACATTCATGCGTACAGTTGTAACTTACAGTATCTGAAATCATGGGTACAAATCTCTGATTTTCTTGCATGCCTGTTGTGAAAGAAGGACTGAGTAGGATAGCACTGATTTATAAATGCATGAACCATTATGCAGCAAATCTCTGCTTATCGATCTTTTGGCAATGGCTTTATGATGTCTCTCTTGGTACATATTCTACAAACAGATGGATAAAAGACTTGTTTAGTCCATCAATCTATCTGTAGTATCAATGTATCTGATTCACAATGAACTTGTTCACATTTAAAAGAAAGGTTGCATATATATTGATGTGATAATAGATAAAGATATGCGCAAACACATGGCACATGGACGCATGAACAAAGAGTCTCTTCATGTTGGTTCTATGCCTTTAAAAGCCAAACAGTTTATGGTATCGATCGTCATCAGCTGTCACTTTTATGGAACCATTAGAAAGGGATGATGGTAATAAATCAAGAAAAAGTTGCATAGAATGGAGACAATGTGAGTGAATTAAGAACGGATAACTAGCATCATAAAACCTAGGGGTGCTAAATGGGTCGTATTTGCGGGTTGGTGGTTCTAACCCGAAAAGTTTACATGAACCCCACCCCCCCCCCCCCAATATTTGCGGGTTGACCCGAACACGGCCCGTTCGACCCGAATTTATAACCCACCCGGGTTGACCCAAACCCATTTAATGTTAGGATCGGTTCGTGTTTTCACGTCGTGTCAGAAATTCACACCCCTACCCCCCCCCCCCCCCCACCTTCATTGGAGTTACCCTTACATTTGTGTTCCGAATCAAGTTTCATTTAAAGAAGGAAAAAAATAGATTTAGAAGGAATACCTCCATACAGTGGCGGATACAGAAATTTTTTGTACGGGGGGCACAATACGAGTTGGTTAAAAATAGGTGAAAAACGACGATAAAATAATTTAGTACATTAAATATTTAAATATAATAACGACATACCTCGATTACAATTGTTCTCTACGTGTTTCATCTTTCGAAAACGCTCAATTACATCTTCATTAGTAACATTGAGGAGTTCAAGCACTTCTGCAGATTACACAAGCATTCAAAAAATCATCACTAACAATAAAATAATTTAGTTCATTAAATATTTAAATATAATATTAACATAAACAATACAATTACACAAACAAAACATAAATCGCAACTTGCTTAAAAAGGTAAAAAAATACGCATCTTGTTTAACTTTATGTAAAGACATATTTAAATGATTAAATCAATAACAAATCAACAATCTAACTCAAAACTATAAAATATAATATGTAGATTTGTAAATTAGCAAATAATTTGTATTAGAATTTTGTTATTAAATACCAATTATGTTCGGATTATAAAAAGTTAGTAATCTATACAAAACATTTAAATATCAATAACTAGCTTTTATCCCGGGAGCGTCCCGGGTTGAAATATCTAATATAACATATCAATTTTACATATGGAATAGACTGATGCGCTTTACAGTTACATGCAAGAAAACTGTAATCAATAATTCTAAAAAGGACTAACATGAAATAAGAAAAAAAAGTTATTTATTGAAATAGTATTATAATAACCATACATATATTTTAGTTACATACTATAAAGTTTTTAGTTTATGATGGTGCACGTATATTGCAAATGTCGAACGTATTAGTCTAAGGGTTATGTGACGCGTTAAAAAATTCATGGGTATATGATCGGGTATATAGTTCGGGTATTTGGGACAATTTTTTTTAAACTAATCCCAAACCCGACACAATACCTGTCAGGTTACAAAAAATAGTCATTTTTTTTCTCCGTTTTTTTATATAACATTATGGTACTCGTTGGAAAGATAATAAAACGCTCGTTAAGTTGGTGTAATTTTTTTCTTTAAAAAATCTTGTATATGAAAGATATTAACGTTTAAAAGTTATGGAAGAAAACATGAGAGAGAAAATAATAAAGATTTAATATTTAGATTTAGTAGATTATGTTTTAATCTATACATATAATAAACCAGAGCCATTTTAATGACATGGCACTCAAAGAGGCATTCTCCTCCTTGAGTATGCCATGTGTCATCCCATGTGGCATTGAGATATTTTAGGAAGAAAATAATTTAAAAGCAAAATCGGATTTTTCTCTCTTATATTTCCTCCCATGAGTTTTAAACGTTAATATCTTTTATATACGAGATTTTTTAAAGAAAAAAATTACACCAAATTAACGAACGTTTTATTATCTTTCTAACGAGTACCATAGTGCTATATAAAAAACGGAGAAAAAACGACTATTTTTGTGTGGTTTCGTTCATACA